>JAYMSF010000513.1:0-15462 GCA_036897335.1 Silene vulgaris | reverse complement strand
TTGGGTACTAGTTGCTCAGGGGGAGAGCGACTTTGGTCCGAACCTAGCTTCGGAGCTGACAAGTCTGACCCGACCCGAGTGACCCGACCCGAACCATGAAACCCGAACACGGCTTGTTTGATATACTAACAGGATGAATAATTCAAGTATTTGGGAAAAAAATTGATTGGATTTGGAGAAGAAATGGAAATAGAATAAATTTTCTACCTCTAGGGAGGGTAGGTTATGGAAAATTTATGGCGAAATGTATGTGAAAGAGTAAAAACCGTATCTGAAAGAGTAACTCCGTAATTTTCTACCTATAGGGAAAGGGTAGGTTATGGACAATTTATGGCGAAATGTACCCTCAAAAAAAAAATTATGGCGAAATGTATGTGAAAGAGTAAAACCGTATGTGAAAGAGTAACTCTGTTTACAAAATATCAGCTAAAATCGATTGTTTGATCATCAAAGGGTTATGAAGGACAGCCAAAATCATACTAAGCTTATTGTTTTCTGAAAATCCGAGTTACAGAAACTCTCCTTATTTAAGGGAGAACACCTCCATGAAATTATTAGAACTTATTCTGATACAGAGAGCTTATTAGGAAGGACTTACAGGGACCTTATTCATGCTGGAACTGTAAATGCAAGCAGTACAAGTAATTGACGACATAGAAAACACGAGTGTGGAAAGACTAAGAGAGGTTTTGTCACGCCTAATCTTGTATGAAGAGGGAATGCTCTTGAGCTGGAACTTAACCTTAGTAGAGATACAGAAGCTTTTGTTGCAAGTTATTCTTGGAACTTAATATCATAAACTTTCGACAGCCATTTTAGTTGGAACATTGAACACCTTCCATAAATTGTATCTAGGTGTGCCTTGGTTCCACAAACACGGCAGTTGTCTTTGGGGGTATAGTGAAGCATCCAGAAGAAGGTTCATACTTCGACTCTTTGACAATAATATCGTTTGATACTGACTGCATAAAAGGAAAAGGTAATTAGAGTAAAAAACATGGAGTGATCATCTTGCAAGGTTTTTGTCAGAGTAACTAATCATATAATTGTAGTCATACTCTTGCATGGTTTGGGGTTCCATCAGCCAGATTCAGCCTAGGACGGAATTCATATGCGAATCAGGTTACCATAGTTCTTTACATATGACCTAGTACAGGATCGATGATTTTACGAACTTGAAAGTCAAACCCATTTCCTTAATCAAATAGAACACTTGAACATGCAGAACTCCAGATAAAGTTTACAAAATTCATGAGAAATACTGAAATATACTCTTAACAGTTGATGATTAACAAGAGTCCTTGTATGAGGTTCAATTTGTTACCTGCACTGGGTGCAGTTGAAGGGATTTTCCTCGCAGTACAGGATCCGCAAGTGAGACTTCAGAGGGACGAATATTTATGATTACAACGATGTATTGGAACCTGTAAGGAGAACAGTAGGGGTGAGGAAAAAAAGAGGCCACAAGTTTGAATCAATTCATAGTCAGGAGTCAATGTTATTTTATGAAAAAATTTCATATTTTTGAACAAAAATGACATATCAAGACTCAAGAGTGTCATCCCGACATACCATTGTGTTTACACACAGCCAAAGTAAAGTATGGAAGTAACGAATCAGTAGCTTCCGTGGTTTAATTACTTCGAGAAAATGCACGCGTTCGATAAAGATGCTTACTTTGGATCTAATTGTGACAATCCAGGGGCACCTGCATGACCATCTTCAATGCTCATAACTATAACCCCAGGAACCCAAGATGGGCCACTGTTATGGAAGCGTACTCTATCCTGAGAAAAAAAAAAAAAAAATCTTGCATGAGTATAAGCATCGTTTCTGAGTTTTTATACTAGTGAGATGAGATGTCTGGTGCCAGAATCCAGATCCAGATATAGTATCATCTTTTTGTAATCCTTCCACTTCTTTGATTTCTAACATTGTGGTTTTGCATAGAATTTTAGGCACCCAACTTGCCTATGGCGATAGTTTCTTAGACAAATAGTACATGTAAAATGCTATTCCGTTTTTGACTTGATTATTATTTGCTATTAACAGAAATGTAGCAGGAAAATTTAAAGATGTTGTCATATTAAATTAAAAACATGATCTAACCGTCTACAAGGAAAAAACAGAGAGATGGTAAAATGGACAAATGTATTTGGCTTGATTATTATTGTTTGTTATTAACAGAAATGTATAAAATCCTGTAAATTGGACAAAAAAAAAAAACCAGCAAAATTGTTGCAAATCTAAAGAAATGGATGTCATACTTGTTAGCACAGGAAAATTACAGATGTTGTCATAGTAAATTAAAAACATGATCTAACATCCTAACCTTCTACAAAGAAAAAACAGAGAGATGGTCTCACCTGCACATCCTTCACTGTCCTTAAGCGGAGAAGTGGTGAAGAGTATCTGATCTGCAACAAGTTTGTGAAATTCTCAACAGCAGCAACTATGTGACTCTTGTCAGGCTTGTAAGATGGATTTGCCAATCTCGGCTTGAATCTGAAATGGTATATTTAAAACACAGGAACCGGATGGGCATTCAAAATGAGAATGACTAGGAAAGAAGGTACTTTACGCAGAAAGCACTATAGGTAGATAAGAAAAGTATTTCACAAATAATTCTGAAAGAAGGAACTCACAAAGGCCAGTTATTTTCATTGTGATCCTTCGGAGGAAGGCCAACACCCCAGTTGTTGGAGTTGTAGCTGAAATCCAATCTGATAATGGCATGAACCAATACTATTAGTAGCTAGGCTACATAGGGCCAAAATCACAAGATATAACTACTGATGTCTACACCAAGTCTCTGTGACAATCAATATTGAAATCCACAAGCCACAACAATTTAAGATGCTAATCTATACTCCATGTCAGTAATAATACGCCCATTTTTCAAAATTTCACTTGCAGAAGAAAACAGCAAACAAGGCTTCTTGATTGAAAAGGACAGTGTATTTCAGAGCACACATATCATAATGACAGACCTGTTAAACCAATCGCCAGAATTATATGAATCACGGTCAAGCGATTTGGAACGAAGCATCTCATCTCCAGCATGGAAAAATGGCGTTCCCTTCAATTTCAAAGCCAATTAAGAATACAATAAATCACATACTTGATACTTCACTGGGAGCATATAGATCTATATTAGCTACAGTTTCAGAGCATTAGCCCATATCAGCTGCGTGCTTGTAACAAACTAATATTACCTATCAGTAGAATAGCAGAAACTATTTTCCGGAAGTTCATTACATGCATGCAGCCGAATACAGGTTCTAAACATAGTGGGCAATTATGTATTTATGTGTCAATGAAGTTATACTTCTCCATCTCAAATAGACCTCAGGGATTGATTTCTTTGAAAGGGTTTATCTGAAGGCAGCTTCCTCAATTGATATGTTTGAACATAGCCACCATCACTAACCATTGCCCCACAAAAAATAAACAGCCGAGTGCTTACACTGACCCGATACAAGGCCCTCTTCAGTTATTCTTAGAGTAAGTTTCCAATTTTTGTCAAGTACACTCCTTGCAGAAAATCAGAGCGTTCCTAGATTATGTGTCTTATTCAAGCACTACATCTATTTTTGTTCTAAAAAATTATTGATGCAATTTACTAATAATCTGGATCAATTAAGGACTAGACTGACTGGCTGAGTACACTTCGACAAGATGCGATCCGCATTCAGCAGCGATGCTTATCTTAGGAGATGTGAATTAGTAGCACGTTGAAAAGGGATGCACTTCTACCCCAGCAAAAAATATATATAAATAAACAGGAGCAGTAAATGCCTTAGGATTAATCCCAAGCAAACCTCTTCCCCAAAAACAAATTAAAACAAATTTCTTCATGCCCTATTTTGGCTCAGCCACTGGACTTACAGCCTTTGATTGTATCCTCCGAAGAATCTTGAAACTTATTACGAATTACGATCGCTATTAAATACAACCAATAAGCATTAACATTTAACATCACAAGTAATTTGCGAGAGACCTTAAGAAAAAGTAGGTATTCTAACCTGTGATAGCGCTATGATACTAGTAGCAATATGATTCATTCGGCACCTCTCATCCACTGTCATATCTATTGGTGTCTGAAGCAATGAATTCAAGTTAAGGTTCCACAGAAGGACTGGAACTGACAGACAGACACTGATTTGTGAGAGTAGACAAAATTTACCTTTAAGCTGATAATATCAAACAAGGTCTGATTGTCATGAGCAGAGACATAGTTAACCTGAAGAAGACAATAATTCATATAATAGTAAAAATGTGATATGCAGTGTATCACATTAGGAAGTATTAAACGTGTGCAGTCTCATTGTTTGAATAAAATAGATAAGCTTGCAACAAACCCTTACAGTTTCTACCGGCTGCATTGCATATCCAACAGGGGATCCACCAAAGGTATATACTTCACAACCTCTTACCTGTGACGAAACTTTCATGTAAGCGTTCAGTCAACTTGAAATAAGGGTTTCAAGGTGACGTCCACAGCCAATCAATTCTTCAATCTAACAATAATGCGGAACGTAGTTCTTAAGGAATGCCAACAGACCATAAATAATACTCCATCCATCCAACTTATATTCTCCCTATTTCCTTTGAGTTGCCCCAAAATAATTATCCCTTTCTAAATCTAGTAAAATAAATAGCGAAGTCTCATTTTGCCCCTGCTTAAGTAAATATTAATATTTCATCCCAATTATTTGTCCACATTTCTAAAAGGATAATGTTGTTATTTCATCACTTTTTTATATACAATCTTTAATAAAATTGTGACTATATCAATGGGATGGAGGGACCAACTGGGACTATGTCAATGGGATGGAGGGAGTAACTAAGATAAATTATGTATGTGCTATGTAAAAAGGGCTAAGATAGACAGGTGAAAAAATTTCCGGAAGAGAGATCAGAATTCATCATAAGAACATGAAAAGGGGCTAGGACTCCCAGGAGCATTAACAAATGTACTCGTATGTTGACATCTAGAATAGATGCCACAACTCACAAATGTACTCGTATGTTGTTTATTATATGTGCCCTATATGTGTCGTTTTCATCAGTACCATTAAAAAGCTACTCCGCAGTTTTTTTTTTTTTTTTCTTTTCTCTACTGTGTTTGTTCTGCATCCAACTTTTTCTGGATATTATTTGCTTCTGTAAACCTTCTTTTAAGAACACAGTTTATTAGCACTTAGGGCTTCTGTACATAGCACCACATAATGTTTGAGAAACTTGGACCTCCTCGGAAGTCAGAACCCAAATTACCAGGGTTAGCATTCTTTAGTTCTTGCCAATTAAATGCTTTTACCTGTTTGCCATCACAATTTGTCAAGACATAGTCCTTCAAGTTTGCAGCCATCCCAACCTAGTGAAAACAAGCGAACAAAAGTTTTTAGTGTGTAATTTTTAAATTTCATCGCTAACTGATCTCTTATCGTAGCGCTCCCGCCCAATCCAATTCCAATTCCATGGGTGTCCCAAACACCATTGAGAAATTGAAGATTGGAATTGAATTCCACATGATCTCCCACTAGGTTTATGAAATTGGATGTGGAATTGAATTAGAAAATTTAAATTTCTACAATTGAAATCATGAAAAAATGAAATCAATTCCATGTGGTCATATGGAAACATTACCTGTAAAAAAAAGTGAATGGGGAAACAGTATTATATAAATAAAAGGCATCTATTAAGTTAACTTTCTTCTGAGATCCTAAAAACTGATCAAATTCCAACATTGTTGGTGGACAATGACATTTCAAGCAAATGTCACTAGTAAGACGGGTTTCTATTTCCATCTCCACATAAGCCAAAGACAGGTTATTCATTGGATTTGGAAAATGATGGAATAAAGCTAAATGGGTCATTACAGTGTCTGCACTTTTGGGGCTGTTCAGTAGCAATTAATTGTATTTTTTATGCAATTTTTTCATGATGAATTTCAACAAATGAGTAAGATTGCATACATGGGAGCCTTTTAGAGCACCGGGGTATAGGTATTGCAGTAAGTACGGTTTCATTAAATACCTTTTAACTCATACTTATAGTATTAAATCTAGGTTTCGGTCATGGTCACGATCGCAGTATCGGTTGTCGCGGCCTAATCTCGCTAAATGCAGTCACTATCGCCTTATAACGCGGCAAAGTGGGTCGAGGTAGACTCCAAAACCTTTATAACTTAGTTGCGGCTGACGTTTAAAACTATTCTTATACTCCAGTCTCGAGCAGTCGAACTCACCAATTCCCTACCAATATAGGCCCAATAATTATTTTCAACTCAATAAAATCTTCTACAAGGCATACGGGACAAAAAAAACACAAAAAAAAAAACACAAAAATTAACATTCATATAGCTACCCACTTGCCTGAATTTTAAACAAACAAAATCATCACATAAAAGAAGAGAATAATTCTATATCAAAAGTCACGTAAGAATAGTCCAATGTATTATATCAAATTCCAGAAAGTATTTTTATCACCATGTCACGATAGGAATGGTCCCAGAAAATAAACATGATCTTTTGCTGGATTCATAAGATGACACCAACTTAAAGGGTAACGAAGTATAAAACCTGGATATGATCCTTTGATAAAGCAAGCATACGGTCTGCATTTGATTTAGAACCATGGTCATGATTATTAGGCTGCAAAATACATAAAAAATGTACGAATAGTTAAGAAAGTACAAGGAAAGGGTTGAAATACCTATCCAAAGCACAATAAGATAATAAACACTTGCAACTTTAGATTCTATGCACTTAGACACTTGGTAGCATCTCTAGACTGAAACTGTTACATGCAAATAGCTAAAACAATATTTATCCGAATGATTTGCGTCATATACCACAGGACCATTATAACTTCCAAGCAAATAAAAAGAATGAAAGAAAGGCAGGAACAGGAATAACAGATCAAAGTATGAGAAACATTAAACCCTAGATTTTTTGTCAACTTCACCAAAAACCAGATAACCGCAACCTATTCTCCAACTTATAACCACAAATCCTCTCATGAGTTTCTATCACATGCTATCTGGAATATTAATGAGATTAAACGTTGGAAGCGGCAACTGATTTCCAAAACGGATAATACACAGGTACAAAAAAGATATAACACGTGTCCAGATAGATGGAAGTGACAACTTATGTCACTAGTCCTCTAGATATACTGAGTTCTGCGTAAGCGTCTACTTACAAATATTAATGGGCTCTGTAATGAAATTTCAGCGAACCTAATACGCTCGTCCTATTTGGTTTTAGAACAATACAAACAAGAACTACAAACATCAGTGGCTTAGCTAAAGTATATCTTACCTCTAAGGCTAAACCAGTCACGAATCCTTGCTGAAGGGGAGGACCAAAAGGACCGCCGCCAATCATCGCATCTCTTATTCGATCATTAAAGCTGAACAGAAGTTCAGCACGGTTATATGAAAATCGTATTGATCAAAAGTCTGTTTTTCGCTATGATAAAGAGCACTCTGAACACTTGGGAACATTATGGTTTCACACAGAAAATAATGTTAACTTAGCACTTAAAGAGATTAAATAAAGCATCAACTGTCTGCCAGTTTCATCTGGTTACATGTCATACAAAATGGACTATGTACAAACCAGTAAAGCTCTAGATTTTATTTTTGTCAGTTGTCAGTACATCAACCTTCCCTTTCATTCCTTAGACATGTAAGTACTCGAGGAATTAATTATGTAGTTCAGCTGTCAAATTTCAGAAGGAAAAGCAACAATTCAGATTGAAAACAAGAGGAGAAAAAATACTTAACACACACCTTCCAATTCCAGTTCCACCAAGATTCAGTTGAGAAGCATTCACGCCCCGTGCATTGTTTGCAACTTCACCAAAGTCCCATCCTTCACCATATCTACAACCAGAAACATTTCAGACACCAAATAGTCGAACCAAAAGTCTATTGAAAAGTGAACAAAAATGAAACAGTCACAGTCAGATTACAAGGACACACTCAGTTCAAGGGATAAATTGACTTCAAACTCACATGTAGATGCTTGAACCCTCTACGCCATCCCTGCCTTTTGATAGGCCTTGGAGCATACTTGTTGCTTTCACCTGCGACAATTCTAAAGCTTTATACAAGTTCAAACACCACTGGCTGTACGCAACATACTTACATGAAGAAAAAGCTAACACAGCCTTTTAACTTGATTGATATCTGGACCTATATCTAATGAAGACTATGTAAGAGAGTGATCGGGTCAATTTCAGCAAGTGCGCAGAAGATAAAGAAAATTGACTAAAATCCCTCCAGAATATCTGTCACGGTTCACAATTTGACTTTAGAAACAACTGCACCATGATAAACGGACAGACAGAAAACTGATAACAAAAAGTAACATCCTAACAATTTAATCACAAGAAAACAGTACAAGAAAAGCTTAAATAATGATGTAAGCTAAGAACGCCTACTATAGGAGAAGTCAAATTACGATTGCCAACTTTTGACAGTATTTGACAGTCAAGAGAGCAGAAGAGGGTAGCTAGAAGAAAAAGATGATGCCTGGGCAGTGGGTACAACCCCAGCAGAGCTCATTTCATGCAAAAACATTCCATGGATAAACTATGGAGAAGTCGCGAGATTTTGAGATTCCTGATGACCATAGTCGCTAATCATTGAATCGTTAGACAATGATAGTAGGTCTTTGCACATTTACATTTATCATTTCCTAAGAGACAAAAAAATGTCCAAAGCCTCAAGTCAACTAGATCAACTCTCGTTATAAGCATCCTGGCATATAGCAAACCTATACAGTTTGGCAGTCAAATCTTTAGGTTTGCTTTTGCTGTAACTTGTTACTTTTGTTATATTATTAATTATACAAAGTTATGAAGCTGAAAGACATCTATCCCACTGGTCCGTGTAACCAAAAGAGGTCAATCTATTGAGTTTTGTAACAGTAATATTTTTATATGTAATCTTGAAACTGTATTTTAATCTTACTTCCTCCCTTCAAATCCAAACATCCCATAATTCAAAATTCCTGTCAATATCCATTTTTTAGCACCAAAAAAAAAAAATTTCAAAATTCCTCTCACAAAAAAAGATGGGGACTGGGTGTTTGGATTTGAAAGGAGGGAGCAACTAATAATCGTATTTGGTTAGTCAGACGCATGTATTCCAGTTAGAATTTCCCGCTTTGTAACCATCTTTTTCTTATATCCACTCCTTCCAAGGAAGCACCATATCAATACATAACGATGATAATCATTTAAATCTTTTTTCCAACGACTATATACAAAACAAAGTGATGTTCGTCACTACAATTCACTAAGCATGCAACTAACAGAAGCATTTACATATCCCGCAAGTAAAAGTCCCATACCATTGTATGTTTCATTATGTGGCCCATAAGATCAAATCTGAATCCATCAACCTGACATAATATTGAACAAAACATGCAAGTTTCGATCGTGAGAATATCAAAATGAAGAATGAACATAAAATAATTGTTGCAATTTGTTTAATTCATGCAAATGACAAATGTCATTGATACAGTTACGCCAAGTCTTCTCAAACTGTGTACAACAACAACATTAACCCAGTTCTTCAAGGGTCTGTAAATGGTGGGGGTAAGGGGGGATCGCACCTACGCAGCCGTGCCCGTGTTAGCAACCCAAAACGGTTGTTCCAGACTTCTTGGAAAGTGTACAAAGAAAAAAAAAAAAAACAGCTCTATGTCTTACCCTCTATTTTCCGCAACAGTGCATAAATAATTTATGCAGATAAAATACACTATCCTTTTTTTTTCATTTGTTTCAACAATAGCATTATAGCAACAGTCTCAAAACGATTAAAGCAGCAAAAGAGTGAACATCGTCAAATCACCTTATAATTGACAGCCCAAGACAATAGATCATCCAGAATGAGACGTTCGACCATATAATGCTCACTAGCTGTGTCATTCATGCATGTGCTATTCTCGATAGAACCATCAGCATCTCTTCTTAAGTAGTAGCCTGGAACGATCTGTTACATACCGTATGTCACTAATGGTAGGCTAGAAAAGGAGGTTTATTACGTAAAGATGAAACCAAACCTTGTCCAGGACAGAATCCTGATAAAGTGGCCCACTGCTGCTTAAATGGTTATATACGACATCTAATACCACACGAAGGCCAATATGATTTAGTGCCTGAAACCACATTCACTGAGTTCTTTTAACCGAATAAATTTTCAAAAACCTGAATACTGGCTTAAGAAAAATATAATTTAGTTCTCTGGAAAATAAAAGGCCAGAGCCATACCTGAACCATCTTTCTGAACTCAATGATGCGACACGGACCATCTGGATTTGTTGCATAGCTTCCCTTAGGGGTTCCCCATAAAACAGGATTATATCTATGCCAAGTAGTGTTAAACATAATATGAGATTGATTGGACAAACGAAGACTAAAATCTCAGACAATATGGAATATAACGAAACTTTACCCCCAATTATATCCATCCTCATCTCGGATTGCAGTTATTTGAGCTTGTTGCTCTTCTGAATCAGGTGGTAGCGACTCTAATATCTTAGGATCTACAATGAATTTCTCAGTTATTGGAATAATGATAACAATCGCATAATTATTGATGTCTTAAACTAAATGTCTCAACACTCATGGAAAAGGATAGAAAATTTAGCCATGGAAGTAGAGAAAATAAGTTATAGGAGCACATAGACAACAATCGCTTAATTCTCTTTGAACCATTCTGTGTATTCACCAAATTTACATATACCCCTAGGATAAAAAAATTCCTTGAAGATTTAAAAAAAAATATAAAAAAAATGCCCAGCCACATACTTCAGAAATTTTTCATAAGATTAGACCCCAAATATACAGATAATGTAACTTATAGGAGCATACAGATAAGTCAGCAAAAAGAAACAGCTAAAGGAGCTTAGTTCTGCTGAAATTCATACAGCTAGTTATCAGGACTCAGGAGTACAGAATGTCATGATATGATTTGACGAGATAAATAGCTATATGAAAGGCTGTGGTGCAAGTAGGTGATAATGGCCCTGGTATTTCCTGCCATTTTCACACAATCATTCAAAGTGACGTATGTACAAGTAAATTTTAGTTCACTACTTTACATGGTCGACAACAAAAAAGACAATACTTCAAATGCAGTATGACCTATCTCTTTAGCGAGTATGGAGGACAAATATCCTCAAATGGTTCAGCCGAAAAGCAGTTAACTAAAAACTAAAACTCATATAAGACGCTTTTACTATTTTAAATTAAGTACGGTGCCTTTTAGGATATGTAAAATAATTGATGTGCCTAAGAAAAACAGATTAGCATTGTAGCTCTGCCTCTATTAATGCTAACATAAGTTGAATTGATCATAATTTGCCAGTGATATAACTTAACAGAGACCTAAACACACTAGCATCAAATATATGGGGCATATACGAATAAAAGAAAACTTACCTACATGCTTCCACTTCTGTTTGTTATCATCCACCTCAGCAAAGTGAAAGCTTGGTAGCAGATGGACATGAGTAAGACCAGCAGCAGATAGCTTCTTTAAATGTCGAGTACCAGCTGAATCCTTCATGTAGGAGATTAATTAGACATGAACCACTGTTCTATAAGGAAACAATCAGAGCAAATGCAAGTAAATATCTAGTATTCTAATACTGATTTATCTTTATTAAAGTAAAGGGGCTTGATTGCTACAAATGAAACTTAGGAGTCTAATTTTGAAGTACCTACATTGACAGAAATCCATAATGCTATTAGATCATATTCTACGTTCGTTGTCTGGAAGGTTTTCTCAGAAAATCATACAACAAAATCTGACAATACCAGTTACAAATTTCACATTTCCAGAATTGAAGTGCACAGCCACAGGTTCAAATCTTCCAAAAAGAGAACTAAATCATTTAAAATATATCTGAGAAGAAAAATAGCAGCTGGTAGAAGACTGGTTTTGAGACAATAGGAGAAAAGACTAAATTCTAAGCAAATACCTGCACTGTGAAAGCTAAATATCCACCACGAAGGTTAGGATCTACAGTAGGATCATTTGCGCTGCAACAAATCCAAATATAAATATAACAAAGTGTTAAACAAGCTGCGAACTATTATAACATCAGAATTCCTTGAAGATGATCAGTGAGTCGCAATAGAAACAAACAGATAAACTACCAGAAAAGGAAGCACCATTAATAATTATTTTACTCAGACGACTTCAGAAACAAATTATGAAGGCCAATGTTTATAATGATCGTTAGTCCACCATCCATGTCAGCCATAGTCAGTAAGTACATTAAAGTATGTGTTAACTACCCTATTTATATTATCAACATTTAAATTATGTTTAGGTTGATTTTGATATTAAACACACCAATGGTAAAGATATTTGTGTGCATTATAATCGAATGATCTCCACAGTAGTCACTGCAGTAGAGAATCAACAAGAACATAGGCCAACAATTCGAGGTTTCCCAAGTAGATCAAAAGTTGGACCACTGTCACCAAAATTAGGCAGTACACATTAATGATATGTTCATCATTCATCATATTAAATAGAGAATCAGATGGAGAGATTAGGATGAAAAGGCAGGGAAACAATTATCCTTGTTTGGATACCAAGTTGAGTTGGACGGAAATGAAAGGATTCATTTTCCCTCGTACAAGCTAAAATAAATTCCTTTCCAACATAGGCTAGAATCTAGATAGATGATTTTGAAGGGAAACGCCATACTTCATTTCCCTCCCTCCTTTTCCTCCAACTATTGTATCCAACAAACTCTACGGAGTAAAAAAAAAATAATCATTCCTTGCTTTTGATGCAAACTTGATCGATAGTAAGAACCCACCTGAAATCTCTTATATGCAGCTCATAGATACTGATGTCAGACAAAGAAACAAGAACGGGTTTCTCATTGGCCAGATTATCCCATCCTTCAGGTTTTAGAGAGTCAGAATTTAGGTCAACCACCAATGTTCGGTTTCCATCAGCATTAATCCTGAATCAGGTTTATGAGCTCACAGTTACATAAATAATAGCAATTCCAGAGCTGAAATAGAAAAGTACCATAGTAAATTTACTATGAATTGTTTACAAGAAACAATTAGCGTACCCTCTGGCATACGGATCGTTAGCAAAGCATTTTTCAATTTTTAGGGTGCTATGGTGATACACATCAACTTCATACACATAGTAACACCCCTCCCAGCTTCTAGGCCCAGAGACACTCCAAACGCCGTTAGATTCTTTCAGCGGAACAGTTTCAAAAGGTTCGCCGCCTGAAGAGTTTTTATATAAGCTGGCAGAGACAGCCTGATCGTTTGGATAAAATGTATCACAGGCAAAGGCATCAGCAAAGCAGACATAGTCGTAATTCTACATACGGACACCCAACAGTCAATAAGAAAGGGGAAAAACATCTTACTTGAGCAGTGGGAGCCCATAAGTAGAGTGATATGGCATCTGCTGAGAATATAGCACCCAGAGGGCCATCATATGAATAAAACTCATCGATCACACCAGGGAGTTGCAACCCAGTGGCAGTTGTGCATACTCCATTAGCTGTGATATTTCAAAGTGTACAAGGAAATCCGTCAAATGGATGATGAAAATCAATGATCTCAGTAGATATAAACTATATGCGATATAAACGAATGAATGTTCAGAATAATCAAAATAATTGTCAGTATTTAGAACACCAGAAATTGGTGATAAAATTTGAAGATATAGTAACAGACAATCTTCCATAGTAAGATTGCAACAATAAATAAGTATCTACTGAAGGAGCAATATTATGATGGAACAGGCTTACTCCTACTCTTTTGTGTTACGCATAAGATAGATATGGGTTAAAAACTTACAGCTGATAGCAGCAACAACCAATTGAGACGTTAGCAGACTTTTGGCATCGACTGTTGCGGGAACTTTAAAGGCTCTGTAATCTCTGATGTGAGGAAATTTCTCTATTACCTAAGTAAGTTTCAAAATAAATAAAAATTTATCAATACAAAAATAGAGGGCTAAAGCACTTCCACTAACATGAGTCTACTTCCAGTCATGCATACCGTTAGCAATTAGCAGTAAACAAGAAGCAGAGATCAGAAGGAGTTGATGCAAAAATAACAAAGCCTAAGTCCGTTAGTCTGAAAATGATTTGGGGTCAGCTATTATAAATCGGCATAAGGAACAATCGGTGAAAGGAATGGAAAGTGGAAAGACAATTAAAACATGGAGAGAAGGGAAAGCACGAAGGCACAAAGCAAGTACAACTTGTTCTTACATGGATACACTAAGGGCTTGTTTGGATAGCAAAATAGGAGGAAAAGAGAGAGAATCGAGGGGGAAGGAGGGAAGAGAAAGGGAGGGAAGGAAAGGGGAGGGGGAATGTGGTATGGGTGTTTGGATACAATTTCTCTCCAAATCTTTCCCATTGTGGAGAGATTTTGATTTGCCTTAGACGAGGGAAAATGGATCCCTCCATTTCCATCCACCCTTATTTGCTATCCAAACAAGGGATTCTAAATGTCCTACTCTCCCTCCCTTTCCTTTCCCTCCAAATCCCTCCATCCAAACACACTCTAAAGCACGCATAATGATACATCAAAGCACATCAAAGTTAGATTGAGATGAAGTTATCAACATACTTTTTCAGGTAATCTGTCATTATCATTTCCAAGCTGTATCTTGACATCATAGCCTGCAAAATGAAGGAAAAGAGGTATTAATTTAGAATTCTGTCAAAGGAAGGTTGAAGACATAGAATTTGAAGTTAAAAAAAGGACCTTGTATCCCTGCATCCGTAAATGAGAGTGCAGCGGTTTTACTAGCGTAAAGGTAGCAACACCCATTTCCAATGTCAATGTTCCAGGCAATAGCATCTTTAGTCGGCCAATATGCCCTAGAATTGGTCAGACTCTCCTGTAAATCACCCTGCAAGTTTATATCAACAGTTAGGGCCGGTTGCTTTGTATTGCACCATGACAGTCACAATAGTTACAAGTAATTATCCATTAACTAATTCAGCTGAACCGCGGGAATATCACTTGCAATATCCCTAATATTAGCAATTCACTAACTCCAATGGGCGAAATTGATCACGCAAAATCAAAATTAAGTAGTAACATAGTTCCTCCGTCTCAATCGTTTGTTTACGTTTGATTAAATAATACAAGTAAAGAAATGAAGTAATTAGGAAAGGAAAGGGGAATAACCATGGAATGGAGTAGGGGCATTGAGCAGCAAAACGACGACGTGGCGGATGACGGACAAGTGGAAGGAGTAGTAGTAGTAACGAGGGAAATGAATTTAGAGAATGAGGGTTTGGTAAAAGAGGTGAAATTGAAGGACGGAAAGCAAAGAGAAGAGCGTGTATGGAGGAGTAATGGAGGAGAAGTTGAGGAGGAGTTATATAGTGACATTATGGATGAAGATGCTGAGGTATAAGCAGCAAATTCAGT
>JAYMSF010000512.1:0-15463 GCA_036897335.1 Silene vulgaris | reverse complement strand
AATTATTAATACCCGTGGCTAATCATATCGCTTGAAAAGTTTCTACTTTATATATATGTATTGATTGATTATACGTCTAATAAATTTAGGATAGAGGTAATGTGATAATGTCCATAAGAAACTCATCGAGCTTGTACATATCATCAAATGTGCACAAATTTAAAAGTAATTAGAAATTTTTGTAAGACTAAATGAAATTAGTAAATGTTCCCCCGTCGTTCCGTTTATTTGCTTAACTTTAATTAAAATATCACTCATAAAGTATATAAAAGCTAACAAATGAATGGACAGAGAAGTATAACAAACTACGTGTGTGTTTGGCCTAGCTTGTAAAAGTGTTTTTAGACTCAAAAACACTTTTTGGCCAAACACATCATTTTCTAAAAGTTAAACAAAAAATATCCTAAAAGCTAAAAATCCATATTTTTGTCCATAGAAATAGAAGCAACAATTTGTTGTTTCTGCTTTTGAAAACACTTTTGAAAAGTTAAGCTTGAAAAAGAAAAACTCATTTTTGAGAATTGAGGGTTTTTTTTATAACTTATACATTGAATAACTCGCTTTTTCAAATTTTATTTCTAGATAAATTTCTGTAAAATCTTATACCTAAAGTAACATTTTCTTTCAAACTTGATACCAAATCTTTACAAAATGCCTTAAATTGATGATTTTGACCTTACTAATTTGATGGCTTTCAGTGGTGGTAATCGTGAATGTGTAGCTTAATAGGTGGGGGAAAGTATAATGATGTTTAATTAGTAAGGGTAAGTTCGTCAATTCAAGGCTTTTTTTTGGTATTAAGTTTAGAAGAAAATGTTATTTTAGGTCTAAAATTTTTTAAAAAAAAAAGTTATTAACTTAGGTATAAGATTTGAAAAAGTGAGTTATTCAAAATGTAAGTTATAAAAAAAAACGCTTTAAGCTATATTAGTAACAATTAGGAGCGTTAACGAGCCGAGCCGAGCTCAAGCTTGGCCTTGGTCGGCTTGTTCTCATGAAGTAAAACTCGAGCTCGAGCTTACCCGAGCTTGCAAAAATTCCGCTCGTTATCAAGCTTGCGAGCTTTAACGCTTGCTCGAGCCAAATTCGAGCTCAACTTGAGCCTATATATAATTGTTGGATGTTCTTTTTTTTTCTCGAGATATTTTCAATAATATGGCTCAAAAGTTTTGTATACAAATATTGGAAAATTAACGAGACATTTTTTCTATGTGTGATACAAATATATAATCATGATAAAATATTTTTACAAAATATGAGTAATATCTTATCTAATTACACAAGTTCGAGCCACTCACAAGCTTTTCGAGCTGAGCCAACATTTGCTCGGCTTGACTTATTAAGCTCCCAAACCGAGCTCATACGAGTCGAGCTTTGACCGCGCCGAGCTCAAGTTGCTCGCGAGCTGTCTCGTCTCATTAGCAGCCCGAGTAATGTTATCAAGGTTATTACTTAAGCTTGCAAAATTTGTAATTTCTTGTTCAATTTGACAACGCGTCATATGTCTCAATCAATACGTTTATACGTGATGATCATTTGACTCATTGGCCAATAATCGCTTGGAATGTACTTTGTGGTTACACTTATGTACAATTACGTACGACCAAAGACGGGTCAAGTGTTCAATGACAATGAAGGTCAATGTTTTACACTACTAAGCTGGTCGTATTTTCTTATTTAATTCATCGGCCGATGACTTACATCGTCTATTTTATCCTCCAAATTATATTCATGAGACATATTCAAACAGACAAATTAAAGCATTGTGTATCATTGCTTTTAGGGGTGACGATGTTTTTCACTTAACTTTACTTGTTGGACCCTTTTGGTCTTTCTTTGAACCTCTAGAAACTCATATCGAGCCAACATAGACAAAGAAAATATCGAATTAATTTTGTCATAGCGTAAAAATGTAAGAAAGATAATAAAAAACATAACGAATAAATAAGCAAAATAGGCAAACAAATTTGAGGCATTATTTAACCATTTTGGATCCAAGGACCCGTGGAAACTTATCGCGAGACAAAAATTAAAGCGTACATTTATATAATCAATATTGTGAGTAAATTTAGATTTAAGCAGTGCATTTATAAGATGAACTACCAATATAGAAAAACTACACTAAAAAGCGCGTACATTTTTTTTGAGTGTTGTTATCCTGACAGCTTAGGTACACATTAAAAACTTATACTGAATCACATTTACAAGAATGTTAAGATTAATTTGTTAATGTGCCTTAAGAACACACAATTAGATTTTTAAACATGTATGCTTTTCTAACATTTTTTTTTGGTGACCCAAGGGAACACCCGAACACCCTGCAAGCCCGGGGACCAGGTAAGTCATCAATGTTGCCTTTGATGGCAGGTAATACCGCAACACTCCCGTGTAGGGAGTCGAACCCGAGACCTCTCAATTCGTTGTCATATTGCAACGCTTTAAGGCACTCCCGCGCTCCACTACACTCAAGCCACTTTGGTTGCTTTTCTAACATTAAGTCAAGGTTAATTCATTAAAATTTAAATGTGGTAAAAATTAATAAGTTCACCTTCATCTTTCTCATGAATAAATCTAGAAATTTATCCCGAATCAGTATAAACAAAGATCATATAAATTTTTAATGTGCCTTAAAAGTTAAAAAACACACGCTAAAGAAACCGTTCATGTACAAAGTTTTCAATATATATATTTGGCTACAACGCGTCTTGATTCAGACGGGCTATTTCCCGTCTGAAATATGACGGATAACAAGTTGTCATTTTTCAATAAAATGTTGCTATTTTCTGTTAACATGTAACCCATTATTTTTCACGTCATTTTTAAGGGTAAAAAGTGATAAGTCTGGTTATAACATTTTGTCATTAAAAGGTACATTTTACTAAAAAATGACAACATTTTATTTGTCTTATTTCAGACGGGAAACAGCCTATTTGTAATAAGAATTTGCGATTTGGCTAAACGACGGTAGTTGAAGTAATGTGTCCTCTAAATTAGTAAGATTCCCTGTTGGCATATCAAGTTCTTGATCTAATTAAGCAACCGCATTAATAACATTGACAACTTCCGATCAACTAAATTTTATGGTAGTACACTAGTACGTATGTATGTGATGGATGCTCATCATTTGTATTGCCAATTTCCACACTCAACAAATAATAAAACAAATTAATTAGTTTAATTTGTTAGACGATGCTGAATTTATGTTTCGAAACTTAATTAAGCATCATTAAATTTGTGGCGATAAACCCTTTTCTCAGCTTAGCTGGTAAACTTATAAAAAGTGTTATCTATGACTTGGGTACGAACCCTTTCAGCATCAAAATTGCCCATATAACTTACTCTACCCCAAAAAATAACAATGAAAGCAGCAAATTATATCAGTAACATTAATCTCCATGTTACCCATACATTCTATACTAACAAACCAAATTAAAACAAGCCATGCAATATATTACACATTTCCAACACCATCTTTACAATGAGTTGGACATAACTATACAAGAAGTAGTAGCTAAATAATTCAAACCGTCGAAAAAATCTCACTTTTATAACGACGATTATTACCATAAATGTCAGCTAGTTCAAATAGTATTTGATCGATATCTACATAATTAGCTAAAACCTCAAGCTGTATTACGCATACTTTCTCTATTTCTTTGAATTGTTTACGTTTTTCAAATTCACCTCAAATATTTTTCAAAACGTAAGCAATTCAATGAAATAAAGGAAGTACTCGTATATAATTGTAGCTTGAGTGATTAAATTTCATCGAATAGAATATTTCTCAAACAATAAATATTATTTTATGAGTACAATACAAGCAACATTATAGAGACAATGATCTACCCTTTTTAGATAACTTGGCAATAATACTTTGAAAAACTTCAATATCACAAGGGATTTGTAATACACCTTGATGATTATACCCAAATTCATCGGCCGATAATTGAAGCAATGCGACTATTGAAGGATCCTTCATAAACCAAGTCGGAACGACAAATTTCTTCCATTTCCCTTCTTCATTACCTACCATAACCGGTACGTGACCTTTCGGGGTCACACCACCTTGATCATCGTATTTTCCATCGTCGATATCTTTATTATTGTTCGATAATCGAACGTAACTTGGTGGACGTGGTAAAAACTCTTTACTATTTGATCTTCCAATTATTTTTCCACCAAATTCTTTTGCCTTGATGAAGGCCATGTTTTTCGGGTCAATCGTGTAGTAAAACAAGCTATGTGTATCAAGTGTTTTATAAGCAATTTTTATTGAATTTAAGTAATGTGTGATAGCAACGTTTTAATTTGGTCTATTTACTACTCACTTCGTCAAGTTATTTGTTTACCTTTGAATTTAGTACAACGACGGAAAAGAGGAGGGGACGCGATCATTTCTTTACCTTTGTCAAGTTGTCAATCAAAGACATTCTCACCTTCCCATTGACTGAAACTCCTAAAAAAAAAAAGGTAAACAAATGACCGAGATATAATACTTCGTAATATTATTAAATTGATATATCTATCTTTCTACGGTGTATTATTTTAGAAATTAGTTTATAGTTTAAGTATGGTATATCCTGTTTGTGTTGAATCGTTATTAGTGGTACTACTAGTCCTTTCCATGTCCTTTTATTTGAAGACTTTTGAAGAATTTTTTGGTTAATGAGTGTTCATTAGCCAGATAATTAGGAAGTTAGTGTTACTTTTAACTTATTTGGGTTTATAGTGTCCACGTCATCATTTTTCATTTTTTTTTCAGTTTTAATACAAAGCCGCTAAGAACCTTAGCGGCTTTACAAAATGTCATCGTCCAATATTTGTATCTGTTTAATTTAAAAAAAAAAAAAATTAAGAGTAAAGCCGCTGAGAAGTTCAGCGGCTTACCCAAACATTTCCCAACTTTGCTTTTGCCTTCTGGTACAGTGCAAAATCACAGTATTGGTATGGTAAAGCCGCTAAGATTCTTAGCGGTTTTGCCTTTTATATATAAAAAAAAAAAACTAAGTGAAGCCGCTAAGTTTCTTAGCGGTTTCATATAAAAATTAGAAAAAAAATAAAAAGTGATGACTTGGATACTATAGACCAAATATTTTCAAATGAACGCTAATTACCAATTTTTTTTGCTAATTAACGCTAATTAACCAAAAAATTCGTTTTATGGTACTTAAAATAACAATTTTGTCATATACTCCGTAAGATGGATTGTTTATAATACACTGAAATCAAGTTTTGGATCGAATTTTAGATTAGAAGGTGGACTAAGTATTGATTTGGAGCGGATACAGATTCGAAAAAGTATAATGAACTGGTTATGTATTTGAAATCTTGGATATAAATTTGGGTTTAGATATGGATGAGTTTGAATCTTTAAAAATCTGATCCAACCCCATCTATTGCTATTCAAGGACCCCGTGAAAGCATTGAATATGTATACCCAAGAAAAAAGGGAACAATATACGAAACTTGGAATGATCATCATCACCCATTCATCCTTATTTAAGACATGAAAAGCATGGTTCAACTAAAACCCCATCACTAGAATCCCCTTAAAATCATACATTCATCATACTGTAATTTCCATTCTTAATCCCAAAAAATGTCACCCATTAACGTATTGCAGAAGCTTCTATTCCCACCACCTTCATCCATTTACGTCTCAATTATGTCTCTCGTAAGTGTTGGATCCATGGCGAACGCTGGTATCTCTGAAATTAAGGGTAAACATCTTCAATACTCCAAATTTCTTAATTCTAAGGAACAAAAACAAGTAACAATTTCAAGCAAAGTTGGGATGTTTGCCATCTATTCTCCTGCTTTTCTATTTGGAGTTGCTTCATTTCTTGTCTTCCCAGATCATGGCTTGAGGTTTCTTTTGCTTCGTTTCGCTCTTACTATCCATTTCCTCAAAAGGCTGCTTGAGGTTTGGTTTTCTCTGTTTTAATTCTTTGTCAGAGATACGTAAACAAATGATTGAGACGGAGAAATTATTTCTTTTCTGTATTTTTTTTCTGTTGTTCTGTTTCCTGAATGTTATGAATTACTGTGTGTTCTGTGGGGTTGGTTATTCATATACGTACTGAATACTCAGTTTTCCACAAATAATGAGTAACAGACTAACAGTTCCCTGAGAAATGTGTGGAAAAATACTCAATTTAATTTGAGTTATTGTTAAATAATTCTGAACAGTCATTTATTTACAATTTTAATTCTTTGGGAACGGTATTTTAATCAAAGGTAAATAAATGATTGAGACAATTGACATCTTAAGCGATGTAGGGTGAAATTGGGTTGATTTTGGGCTAGTTTTACTTGTTTCTATAGGACACACTTTAAAGGATGCCAGTTCGTTTAGTTGGTAAAGTTGCGGACTTGTAGTTGCAGGTGCTGAAATACTGACTCCCAAGCCCATGTTTAAATCGCGTCTACATCACACACCTGTTAAGAATTTATGTTTCACTATGTATGTATATAAAGTCTTGCACATTTAGGAATTTCAGATGATACAAGAAGCTAATTTAAAAGTAGTACTTGTAGGATAAGCTTGATTTGATTTTTTGCCACCAGACCCGTATGTATTATTTGCTTGAACGGTCAATTTTATGATACTCATTGGCGGTAACATTTTATGGCCGTAATTGGATATCTGAATTTGGAGGGAGAGGTAGAGAGGGATCCATTGTCATCCCTCAAGCCAATTTTAGATCTTTCCTACATAGGAAAATATGCCGGAAATACTCATAATTGCATAATCCTTTCCCTCCTCTTACACCTTCCTCATGTCTCCTTGCCTTTTATTTATTTCCAAGCAAAGGGTAAATAAAAAAGTTTTGGAAGATACAAATGATCATTTTTTGGTGTATGTATATGAGATTCGTAATTGAATATATAACCCAACTCTGTTGATATAAACATAAAAGGTATTGATCAAATGTGATAAATTTGTACTTCGTATAAGACAAGTGTACCTGTGTCTAAAGATTGATTGGGTTAAGATACTTGTTTGATATGCTTCTTCACCTGATATTGGAAATGGAGTGGCAAATACCCCCATCGAGTCCTGATAACATCAGTTTCTAAATTTTAAAGATATATTTAACTAGTCAGACCTTGCCATTGCTTTCAGTTTCTCTTTTTTTGATAGACGGTAAGCTTATCATTAAAATCAAACTCTCTCTATTACTCCGTACATGACTAACTCTTATCAGGATGAGTACATCATTCTACATCATTTTAAAAAAGTCTAGCATTCATCATCTATGAATTATCTATAGTAACAGAGATGTGAATACAACTAAGAATTCTACTTTTAGTAAGAGACTTCACATGTTCTAAAACCAATTCAGGCTTCAACAAAACTCCCTTAACTCTAGCTTCGTTCTTCTGCTGCCATATCACATACCATCCAGCAAAGATTGATGCATTGAACAACCTGTTTTCTCAATTTAGTGCATTTCTCTCTGTTGATATCATTTGGAATGTCCTTGAGACTCACTTGAGCACAATTCTTCTGCTATTTTCACAGTCTTGAAATAATTCTCATGACTCTCTACCTGACTATGACAAATACAGCAAAAATTATCTTCACTGGCCGCAATTTGAAACAGCCTGTCCTTCAGAAGAAGAGCATGATTACTGATCAGCCATCCAACAAATGAATATTTAGGAAAGACTAACGAGTTCCAGATACTCTTCTACCACTCCACCTGGGGTTTATGCATTCTAAGCCAATCACAGCATCCTGCTGTACTAAAAAAATTGCCATTCTCCACAATCCAAACATCATTATAAAAACCGGGTTTTAGCAGCTCCTTGATTCTACAGATCTATTTCCAATGCCAACTGACATCAGAAGTTGGAATATAAGTACTCCGGTGTGTCCTTTTAAGTAGATATGATTGATCCATCTGACCCAAAGCTTATCAGGATGCATAGCTAGCCACCGCACCAACTTCCCAATGATTGCGGAATTTCAAATATGACTCATTCTTAAACCTAACCCTCTGTCCTTTACGCAGCAAACTTTAGTCTAAGCCAATAAAGGAACTCGGTTGTATTCAGTGTCTCCTTCCCATAATAAGT
Organism: Silene vulgaris; assembly: GCA_036897335.1. Classification (NCBI taxonomy): domain Eukaryota; kingdom Viridiplantae; phylum Streptophyta; class Magnoliopsida; order Caryophyllales; family Caryophyllaceae; genus Silene; species Silene vulgaris. Next base: position 7,381 of record JAYMSF010000512.1, on the reverse strand, counting down.
TCCTACAAATAGCATCAACTCTATATATCTCTCCTTTAGGCAAGACAGAAATAGAGGCCTAATAACTGAACATGGAAGTCATCCTCCTATTCCCTCCTCCTACACCTTCCTCATCTCCCCTTGCATTCTTTATTTATTTCCAGGCAAAAGGTAAATAAATAAATAAAGTTTTGCAAGATACAATCATCATTTTTTGGTGTATGTATTCGAGAGACGTAATGGAACATATAACCCAACTCTGTTGATTTATACTGATTTATACTCCATATAAATCGAAAGCTATTGATCATATGTGATAAATTTGTATAAGACAAGTGTATCTGTGTGTACAAGATTGGTTGGGTTAAGATACGTGTTTGACATATATGCGTCTTCTCCTGATTCTGGAAATGGAGTGTCAAATACTCGAATCGAGTCCTGATAACAGAAGTTTCTACTTTTTAAAGATAGATTTAAGTAGTCAGACCTTGCCGTTGCTTTCCATTTTTCATTATAGGACAAGTAGGCCTGAATGCTGATATTTTTATCTATTTGAGAAAAGAACCATTTGGGGTATGTATTTTTTTTTCTTAAAAACGATTTTCAAAGATCACAACACAGCATATGATGAATTGTTGGGGTGATCATGATTTGCTTGTACCCATGCTTTCACTCTGAACAAAGTCTGCTGTGTTTTTTGAGCAATGTGTTTGCAATTCATAAAATCTATGGCACACTGGATGTCACTGAATGCTTTTCGGTGCTTGTGGTTGGTTTAAAATCTCTAGTATCTCAGTTTATAATATGGATACGAGTCGCAGTAGTCATGAAATTAGTTAAATGTCTGTAGCACTTCTATATGTGCAGTAGTTGATATCAGTTATCGTTCTGATTTGTAATCATTCGTTACGGCTCAATCATGTCAACGCAGTCGCAATGACCTTCAAAACCTTCTTTAAATGACTGTGATGCAGTGTTTCAGTCCAAATTCAATACCATGGAACTTATGCTTACCAAATTGGTAGGCAGCGGAACAAATTGGTTGTTTGATCCGACCTAAAAACACATTAATTCCAAAATATTTAATGGAGGAGTTTGCTTACATGGTCTCCTAGGTAAGTGGAATTCATCTGTCGTGTCTTAACTAATCATCGTTTCGCCAATTTGTACGAAACATAAAATCATATTAATTCTACGTTACACGGCATTGTAAATTCGTATGGTGGATCAAATGATTATTGATTACTAGTAAATTATGGTATGCAGGTACTGTTTGTTCACAGATTTGGTGGTAGTGGAGTAGCTCTTGATACGGCATTCACTGTTTCCCTCAGTTATTTCCTCTCAACTGCGACAATGATTTATGCCCAGCACCTGTCTGAAGGACTTCCGGAGCCGTCTATTGATCTGACATACGCCGGAGTTGGGTTATTTTTACTTGGTATAGGGGGCAACTTATATCATCACTACATCCTATCAATGCTGAGGAAAACGGGCGAGAAAGAGTACAAGATTCCCACAGGAGGTCTGTTCGACTTAGTCATCTGCCCTCATTATTTTTTCGAAGTGCTGGGTTTTGTGGGCGTCTCGTGCATAGCTCAGACGTTATATTCGGTCTGTTACACAACCGGAGCAGCATTGTATCTGATAGGTCGGAGCTACGCCACGAGGAAGTGGTACTTGTCGAAATTTGAGGATTTTCCCAAGGATAAGAAAGTAATGATTCCTTTTATTCTCTAGTTCTCGGACAATAAGGAAAAGGAATAATGGAGTTTGTACTGTACTTCTGAAACGAAAGTTGATAAAATAGTTACATTGATGTTAAAATAGCCAATGTTGTTCAACCTTTTTATTAATTTTTATTCATAATAGAGGTATAAATTGTACCCCTGGTCTATTGGCTAAAAGAGAAAAGTAGTTACGTTTCACGGAAATTGAACCCTTTTGATTAAGGTTAAAACTCTTAAAGACGGAGGTAACAATTTCTTTAAGCAAAATCTGTTCAAATCTGATCGTGGCTGCTTTTTTTTGGTGAGGAGAAGCGGGATAAAACCCAATAAAAAACGAAAAGGAAAAAACTAAGAACAACTACACGACCAACTAAGAGAAGCCAAACTAACTAGTTCTAACCGGGACTACGCGTGGCCACGCAACCCCGCCTACATCCTGCTGAGCCAGCTTAATACATTGACTTGGCACGTTGGATACATCAAGCCTTACAAGCTGCTGATTTTGTGTCACTCCAAGGTTGGCTAACCAATCCGCACACGCATTCGCTTCTCGGTAGGTGTGGTGCATTTCCACTCTCCACGCGGAATCCCGAATAAATGAGTGACAGATCCGAATCATGTGAATGTGGGCTGTAGGAACGTCCAACTCGGATTCCATGAAACTCATGATAACCTCCGAGTCAGTCTATATAATTAGGCGAGCAATGCCACGTTCCAAAGCTAACATTAGGCCTCGTCGTAGCGCCATTACCTCGGCACGGGTCACCGTCGCTTCCCCTAATCTTTCCGCAAACGCCTCCACGATCCGTCCTGAAGCATCACGAAAAATTCCCCCAGCCCCCGCTGGCCCGGGGTTGCCCTTTGAGGCTCCATCGACATTTAAAGCCAGCCACCCTTCTGGCGGTGCAAGCCACCTCACAAAAATCTCCTCTGTTCTTCTATTCGGTAAACCAATATCACCGTCTCGATTCTCCTTTGCGTTGATCACCTCCCACAACCGCTGCATTAAGAAGCTGAATTTGTGGGGAGCAATGTCGTCCTCCCTGCCAAAAACCCTGCAATTCCTCCATTTCCATAGCCACCAAACCACCACTGCGAAATTAGTCGGCCAATTCTCGAGTCCCATTTCTTTGCCCCTTGATAAATTAAAAACCACCCATTCCCGAAGCCTGGGTATATTGTAGAAGTGTTCACTCCGAGCAAAGGAGAATAAAGACCATACCTTTTTCGCCTCAGAGCAATCACGAAGAAGATGAAGTGACGTTTCCTCCACTTCCCCACACACGGTACAGCACGGGTCCTCAATGAGTCCACGACGAACTCTATTCGAATTCGACATTATCCTATCGTGAAGCAGCAGCCACAGAAACATTCGTATCCGTTGGGGGGCCCACGTCTTCCATGGCAACTTCCAAAACGTCTCTACTTCCGTCACCGGATCAATACGAACTATCTTAATAGCCGACTTAATTGAAAAGAAACCAGACGATGTCCCAGTCCAGTAAAATTGATCATCATTTTCATCCCCCGGAATTACCTCGAAAGATGCAATGGTATGAAGCACCTCGGTAGGTAAAAAATCAGCGAATTCAGGCCATCTCCATCCCTCAACATCATCCCACATATCAGTGACTGTAGCATCAAGACTTTGCTAAGGAATTGCGGCCATAGTGCAGCTCTCCAACGGGCGATTAACTGCCCAATTGTCCTTCCAGAAAAAAGTTTTCTTTCCATTCCCAATTGAGCAATTCAACCCTTGTCGTAAAACATCCACCGCTTCTACAACACCCTTCCACAGATTCGAGCTTACCTGTTTAGCGACAAACATCTCCCTATCACACCTTCCTTTGCAATACTTATGTCTCAAAACCCGTGCCCAAAAAGCATTGGACTCAGCTAGCATCCGCCATCCAATTTTGGCCATGAAAGCAGTATTGACATGCCTCATGGACCTTAACCCTAACCCACCATCCGACTTTTCCTTCGTAACCATGTCCCAAGACACAAGGCTCATCTTCCTTGTATCCTCATTGCCACCCCAAAGAAAACATCGTGTCTTCTTATCCAAGTCATCACATAATGACCGAGGCAACTTAGCAGTTTGCATAGCGTAGGCCGGTATCGTAGATAGTGTAGACTGGATCAACGTGGCTCGGCCTGCAAGGGATAGAGTCTTTGTCTTCCATCCGGACAATCGCTTATCAACCTTTTGTGCAATAAAATCAAAGGTTTCCTTCGTAACCCGCCCATTTATCGTGGGCATGCCAAGATACATACCCAAATCGTCAGTACGCGTAAACCCCAATTCAGATTCAATGCCAGCCATATCCAGTTCATTAACATTCAGAGAGAAAAACACTCTTGACTTCGCCAAACTCACGCTCTGTCCCGAGGTTTGACAAAACCCCCTTAGACAGTGCTTGATGACACGAGCCTGTTCTAAAGACGCTTCCCCAAATAAAATTATATCGTCCGCAAAAAATAAGTGTGTCAACCAAGGACCTCCTCGACTTGTCTGAAACCCCTTCCATTTGTTATCCCTGTCGGCCTGTTCAATTAAATGGCTCAATTTTTCCATGCAAATAGTAAAAATGTACGGAGACAAAGGATCGCCTTGTCTTATCCCTCGAGTTGGAGCAAAGGCCTCAGTACGTTCACCATTCTAAAAAATATTAAGCGAGGTTGATCGTATGCGGAGCATAATTGTTTGTACCATTCGACCAGGCAATCCCATATCTCGCAAGGTGTGCTCAATGAATGGCCATTCAAGCTTATCGTAAGCCTTCTCCAAGTCAAGTTTAAGAGCCATGTACCCCTTTTTTTCCTTTCTTTCCTCGCATAGAATGCAGCACCTCCTGAACCATGATAATGTTGTCCGTAATTTGCCTTCGCGGGACAAAACTACACTGCATGGGACTAATCAAGACTGGTAGGATAGGCTTTAGTCGGTTAACTATCATCTTTGTCATAATTTTATATGCCACATTACACAACCCAATGGGCCTAAATTGTGATACAAGTTGAGGATGATCAACCTTCGGTATAAGCGAGATGAAAGCTTCACATAAACCCTCAGGGACTTCATTATTATGTAGAACTCGGAGGACCATGTGACATAAGCTAGGAGAGACAGTTTCCCATTGGGTTTGATAAAACAATGCCTGAAAACCATCAGGTCCCAGAGCTTTGTATGGTGACATTTGATTCAAAGCGCATCTGACATCTACCTCCAAGTAATTCCTCTCCAATTTTGCTCTCTCCTGCACCGAAATTTGGGGGAAGCATCCTGTGACAATCCCACTAAGATTCACCACAGTTACGTCTCCTGAAAATATGCCTTTGAAATACATCAAAACCATATTCTTTATGATTGAAGCGTCCCATACCCAATTACCATTCTCATCTTGTAACCCTTCAATGCGATTATGCTTTCGACGAATCACTATACCAAGATGAAATAACCGAGTATTACGATCTCCATCACATATGGCTTCCATCCGTGATTTTTGGAACCAAAGAAGTTCCTCCTCACGAAGCACAACATCCAATTGTTTTCGCAATTTCATTTCATATCTAAACAAATAATCCGGCCCTCCTCGAGATAACCGGTTCTGGACCCCTAGCAACCTTCTTTCCAGGCTCCTTTTTTTTTGCAAAAATATTATGAAAAATGTCCTTATTCCATGTCTGTAAATCCGCTGCAAATTCATGAATGAAAGGAAATAAAGGCTTGCTATTATCCCATTTTTCCTCAACAAATTTCGAGAATTTGCAGTGATTCATCCAGGCCGCCTGAAAACGGAAAGGACGAAGAGTCTTGGGTATGGGTGTAAAACCATTTGTGCTAACAATAATGGGACAATGATCAGATTGGTTCTGCACTAGGTGCCTAGTAGAAGCCTTAGCAAACATGACCCGCCAATCAGCATTACAAATCGCACGATCCAGTCTTGCCCATTGTCTTGTGGCCATCGAATTTACCTTCGTCCAAGTATGACATGGACCCGAGAAATCAAGCTCCATCCAATTATTCTGCTCAATCCAAGAATTAAACCTAGTACACCTCCGTCTCATACTTTCGCTATTCCCATTTCTTTCCGAGAGGAATCGTGTATCATTAAAATCCCCCATGGCAAGCCATGGTTGATTATGAGACCTAGTGAACTCCTCTAAGCTCGCCCACAACTCCTCTTTCTTTCCAGGGTCAGGGCTTGCGTAGACCGCCGAGTAGAACCACGGAACCTCCCCTCTTCGAGAAATCTCCACAGTAATATGTTGAGCATGTGACATCACCGGTATCACACTTACTTCCTCAGGCTGCTATGATATGGCATGCCAGCTTTTATGCCTTTGCTTTGAAAACTATGATGATTTTGACATTGAATTTGTCCTAGAATCATCGGTTTCTTTAAACTTGAAATTAGCGGCTTGTGTGAATAAGCTCCATGAATATGAGGCGGCCAAAAATTTTTGCTTTTTGGCTTTGTCATCCTTCCCTAAAAATGTTAAAGTTCTATTTCGTAGAGTTTATCTTTTATGAAGACAAATATGCTTTTAGAAGCGCAAACTGATCTAGAAGCAGTGTCAATGCTACCTAAGAATAAAGATTTTCTTAGACAAAGGAATGTTGTCAAGAATCTAATTAAGTGCTATTAACACTCTAATGGTAAGATAAGTATCGATGATCATTTGTTATGTGAGGTGGCTAAGGAAAGTAAAAGACCTATCACTGTTTGGGAAATATTAGGGATAACTGTGTTGGGGCTGGTGTCCTCTACAGTTAGTGCAATAATTTTATTAAAACTCTCAGAGGAACACAAGGGCATACTTTTGTATTATTATCAGTTGATCCACGTTTATCAGTAACGGTTGGCTTGCTAGATAAGTTTGACGTTACTGTCATACAGATGGCGGTGATCAACTGGTCCCTAAAGGTCACACCTATAGGACACGTTTGAGAAATGTGACGTACGAGAGTACAGTCATATTTATGCCGAACACGACTAAATGATTAGTCGGAGTAATTGACTGATTTATCAGTCAAATATGATGTTGAGACAATTATTTAATACGGATTAAATAACATTGGCTAAGACGGATTAAACTGTTAATTCGTGAATTAAATATAAACGGTTATATTTAATTAATGTACAATATGGGAACTTAGACGAATTACATGATTAATTTGCAAATTAATATAATTCGTCCAATTAAGTTAATTATACAATATCGTCATTTTATTGTCAGACTATTATTAATGTATCGACTGCAATATGTTGCGAGTTGACATATTAATATCTGATATCATGTTGACGATTTATAATCAAGACCCGCATAATACATTTTAGCGAAATGGGCTGAACGATAAATTAGAAATGAGAAGAGAGTGGAAAGCCCACTCCCTTCTCATCTACTCGGCCGAATCACTACAAAAGGAGAGGGTCTCTCTCCTTTTGACCTAATGATTCATTTTTACAAGAATTAGGGTTTTGAGAGACGATTCCTCTCAATTCTCTCGATCTCACATCGAAAACCTCACAAGAGTTCTCCCCATATTGCAAGGCAATCGGAGAACGTTTCTAGCACACGCGGCATCGTCTCATACGGTTTTGGGTGCAACTAATAGGAGGGGATCTATGTTGATTCCTCGTTCTTAGGCCATTTGCACGGAC
>JAYMSF010000511.1:0-15468 GCA_036897335.1 Silene vulgaris | reverse complement strand
GAGATCGATTAAAAGATCGTTTTGGGTGAGAAATGAGAATAGTTATAGTCATATGCTCAGTTTTGACTTTCATTTATCTAAATTTAATATCAAATATATTACAAAACTAAAATTATACATTATTTTTAACAATAAAATATATATTTTATTAAATTCAAAAGGCGTGTCCCGTGTCCTAAATTTCATGGGATGCCGTATCACGTGTCTGTGTCGTGTCCGTGTCCGTTTTGGTGCTACCTAGCTTGTACCCACTTATTTAGCTGGCGGGATGGACCGGGTTCAATGGGGCGGGAAGACCCATAAACAACTCGAACGTAAATGTCCAATTTATCCCGCCCAAATAAGGGTTAGACCCGAATCCAATAAGGACCTACTTTTCTACAACAAGAAGACCAAGTTCTTTCCCGATTCTGCAAAATCAATTAAAAAGTTTAAAAATTTCAAATCTGAGAATCCAAAATTACAAAGAATTTGGAACAATGGAGAACCCTATTCAACAGGTCCATGAATTACTTCAATTCCACAATCAAATTTCACTTACCTATCTATACACCTCAATCATCTAATTAAAAATCTGATTTGATTTTGTTTATGTGCAGATTCTGGAGCAGCAAGTGTTGACGGTAGCGAAAGCGATGGAGGAAAAGATCGACGATGAAATAGCAGCATTAGATCGGCTTGAAGACGACGATCTTGAGGTTTTGAGAGAAAGGAGGCTTCAACAGATGAAGAAAATGGCGGAGAAGCGTAGGCATTGGATGTCTCTTGGTCATGGTGATTACTCTGAAATTCCTGCTGAAAAAGAGTTTTTCTCTGTTGTTAAAGCTAGTGAGCGTGTTGTCTGCCATTTTTACCGTGAGAATTGGCCGTGTAAGGTAAAACATTTCGTCTTAATTTGTCCGTTATGCGTAGAATTGACACATTTTCATGTTATATACGTAATTGTGTTACGGAATGCGTAGACGGTCTCACACAAGACTAACTGATTTGATTTGCTATATATCGAACGGTCCTGCACAAGACTTTTGACTTGACTTGCTATTTGTCGAAATGTTTATGTGAGAATGTGAGATGGATAAGTTTCTGATGGAGGATGTTGGTTTTGGTTGAATATTGGTAATTTTACTGCAAGAATTGATAGAAGCAGGTCGAAACTTGATGGAATTGTCGAGTTGATATCAAGCTAGTACTTAGCAAAAGTCAGGGAGAGTGTTTGGTGGGCTAGAAAGTAGAAACTACCTCGTAAATAATTAATCCGCCTCAAATTTATGTTTTTGGTGAATTACGTTTGGGAGTTCTTAATTTTTTTCATGATCAAGTGTTTTTTCTGAGAGTCTGATTAATAAATTGAGGGGAGATCTTGTGGATGATGAACCGTTCTAGTGTAGATACTGAGGATTTTAGCTGAGTTTGCAGGAAGGAGGGTTAGGGCTTTATTTTTTTATTTTTTCTTGGTACATAGGGTTAAGTGCTTTATGAAGTTTAAGCGAATTGCCGTGGAATTTCTTGAGTTGTAGATTATGAAAGGAGTAAAGGAATTGTGAAGTTGAAACTGGATCGCTCTGTGACTATGTTCATCAACACGCTGTTTAAAGGGTAGCCGAGATACGGGAGGAGGAACATTGATGAAAAATTGATAATTTCTTGTTTGTTTTGTCATTATAAGTTGCGAGATGTAATAACTGAAGTACGCAGCTGAGATTTTGGTCATCACGTTCCTTACATGCTTAAAAGCCGGCAATCTTGGTTAAGGTAGTGATTGAGTGGGAAAATTGCGGAGTTTCAGTTGCTCATGAAGTGATGTGTTTAAATTTAATGTTTAGACTTTGCAGTTTATTTTTTTGAAGAATTTATATATCATAAACACTTCTGAATACTTGAAAAGCGGAAAAAGTGGACATTGTCAATCCTAGGCACTAGCACACCTCTTAGTTTTGTCAATCTTCAAATAGAGGTCAGCTTGTCAGAGCACACACACATCTAGTGATCTAGGTTAATCTCTTAGTTTTTACATTTCTTTGGAGTAAAGAGAGATGTATACATTTGAGATTTGATTAAAAGTAGTCCATAGTCCCATACTAGACAATCACTCAACTTTCGTGTTAGTTCATGAATCTATAGTGAAAATCAATTTCTGAGTTAAATGCGCATATGCAATTAAAGAAGAAATATCACAAGCCAACTAAGCTTCTTTGAAACAGTATCTTGACTCGAAGATATTGTGAATAGCAAATAATCCCTCTGTCTCATTCATTTGTTTATTTTCTTATTCTTTGTGAGGGTTATTTTAATCATAGGTAAACAAATGATTGAGACGGGGGAGTAAATACCAAGGAAGTTGGAAGTTTATATTTCTTGTTTCAGGCTAAGTAGTTGCTCATGTGAATACCAAGTACTAACCTCCATTTCACCTTTTTTTACTCTCTTCAAAGTGTTCTTCCTACACTTCAAAATATGTGGTTGGGATTTTGAGAAATAGGAAGAACACGAATGAATGGAGGGATTCCATTTAAATGTGAAATAAGACTCAATTGTCTCTACTCCCATGCAGGTTATGGACAAGCACTTGAGTATTTTGGCAAAGCAGCACATAGAGACACGGTTTGTAAAAATTCAGGCTGAGAAGAGCCCATTCCTGGCTGAAAAGCTGAAGATAGTTGTCCTTCCAACTCTTGCTCTTATAAAGAATGCCAAAGTTGAAAATTATGTGGTATATGTTCTGATTCCCACCATCCTTGCTTCATAATGTTCTTTGTACAATCCTATTGCAAATGGTAATATTTTGTGAATTATAGGTTGGGTTTGATGAGCTTGGCGGCAAAGACGATTTTAGCACAGAGGATCTCGAGGAGATATTAGGGAAATATCAGGTTATCAACTTTGAGGGAGAATCGTCTGCAAAAGCTTCCAAATCGAAGGTACCTACTAGAAGTGTTAGACAGAGTAAGAATGCTGATTCATCAGATTCAGATTAGAATGGTCTCAGTTCCAAGCTATGTTGCTCCAACTTTGCTGCAAGTTTCGAATGTGATACAATGGCGAATGTCTTTCATGGGACAGAGTGTTGGACACGCGATATGCAGCCAAAGTGAAGTGTCGAAGTAATAGAGGTTTGGAGTCCTTTTAATTGATGTTATATTCAGTTAGGTTTTAGTTTGTGCTTCATTATATGATCACAGAATCAGTTTATGGTTATGTTCTTCATTTTGAAGCGTTTTCGGCACGCCATCACTGCGATGGCTCCCTGAGGAGTCTGCCTCGTTGAGTTGGGTTGGTTGTACAAGTGAATTTGTCAGGAATTTCCCTTTCCTGTGTAGTAGTGTTAGATAATTAAGTGGTGTTGACATCTTTGTTGTAATTTTATTTGCCATTGTTCCAAAAGAGTGCTCGAGTCGTTTGCTGTGTTCTTGGAAACGAAAATGCTTAAACACTGAGAGCGCGGAAGCTTCCATTTGGCCATTGCTGTTCTTGGAGGATTGCCTATCTGATGTCACCACCAATTAAAAAGAACACTATATGTCACGGTGCAATACCATGTGGTGAAGTATATGGTTGGAGATTTCTTGGCATAAAGATTTTGTACGATTCAGTTGTGGTTGAATTAACCCAAGCTTGTATAGAACCTGCTTAATATTTTATAAAAACTGAGAAAAATATAAAACTTTAGTAACATTCACAAGGAAACGACTATTCACAAGGTACAGCAGCGGATGTTCTTATATTTTAGAGGTTCGGGATTTCAGATTCAGATTAGATGACGACACCACCCACCGAGCAAGTTTGGCTTGTGTGGTAGTACAGTACTTGACTAATCTCGATCATGGACTTCAAGCGTAAGGATAGGTGAACTGGACTGGTCTGACCTAAGTCTACCTGAACTTGCAGTCTTCAACTAATTTGATTCACATAAAATACACTTGTGATTTTTCATCTTATTTAACTTGTCTAATTATCCAATTCTCTAACGAATTTAGATTCAATCTGAAATTTGTAATCAGCAGAACTTGAAAATCCGATCCAAACGTCAAAGAACCAACCAATTCAGATAGAATCGAGGCCGATTGCAGTATTGCACATACCAAGGGGAGTGAGCAGTGGAGTAGCAAGTAGGAAGAGAAGCGCGCCATAAAAAAAGCAATCCGTTATCCAGCCACTAGTAAGTACGGAGTAGTAACTACCTGTGTTGCAAATTTAAGGGATAACATTATTTCTCCAAAATACCACGTAAGCCTTCACAAAACCACAGGTCCACAACCTTCATCCTCATATATTAACTCCTCTCATCCTTCCTTCTTCCATTTCTCCTTCATCTTCTTCATCCTCTTCGCATTATCCTCTTTTTATGGAGGCCATTTATTCTCCTTCCACTCATACCCTTGCTCTTATTCCTCGCTCAACTCCATCATTTGCTTCGCAATCGTCTAATTCTATTTCCGCTTCCAAAATTCACTCAATTCGGACCGAATTCTTTGGTTTCCATACCAAATTACGGCTTCAGTCTCACCGCAAATTAAAGCGTGTCCGACTTAATGCAACCACTTCAGCTCCGGTCGCTTCGTTGAGTTTCCCTATTGTTGCAGTTGCTGTTGCCGTTTCTATTTCGGCTGTCTCTGTTGCTTTCGTCAATTTCCATCGCTCTAAGCACCAAAATACTTCTAATGAGGTATTTATTAATTTTGATTCATTTTTAAGTACTCCCTCCGTCCCCGTCATTTATTTACTTTGGTTTTGACACAAAGACCAAGGAAATTGAGTGTGTATGATCAAAATTCAAATTGCTACATTCCTAAAATAGAAAGGTAAACAATTGACCAAAACACTCAAAAATAGAATAGGTAAACAAATGACCGGGACTGAGGCAGTGTGTGTTAGGAAGTAGTATGTGATTGTTGATGAAATGTTGGTGCGTTTCTGAAGAATTGGGTTTGATTTTAAGAAAATAAGTTGAAAATAATGGAAGGTGGTTGTAATTCTTAGTTTGCCCGTTGCCGGCTTTGGAGAATAATTCTAAGCCTATGTTACTCCGATACTTCACTTAGTTGCGGTATTCCGTATCCGATACGTATTTTGTCGGAAAAGATACGATACTTTGATACTTCATTTTGGACCATAATATTGAAAATTTCGCACCAAATAACCGTATCAGATACTCCGATACGTATTTTGCCGGATACGAGTAGACGAGTCTGAGTAACATAGTTCTAAGCAGATAATCATTCCATCAATGGCGTAATACGGGTGAAAATTTGGGGCCGGGGTGGGGAGACTTGTGGTAAAATAAATTGAAATAGGAAAAAAATCGAAAATGTTATGTTAACTTTAATTTTAAAGAGCAAGACAATACAAGTATTGATCAACATCTGTACACTGATTGTCCAGGCACCTGGTCCTCCGTCGTCTGGAAATGAGCTAGACAATACAAGTATTGATGAACATTTGTACACTGAAGCAGCAAAATGCACCTCAGAGATTGGCAATGGCGGGCTCGAGTTATCGTACCAAGACCTTTCTTCAACTCTTGAGGATACACCGGTTGTTGAAAAATTAGACGTTCCTAATTCGCAATTTGATGGCATTTTGTCTGATCTACAACCATCTCTACCGGTAGTTGTTCCAAAAGCATTCCCCGAGTTAGATGAACCGCTTGCTGTAGCTACAGAAACAACAGAGGCTTATGCATTTGTAGATGATAACGAAGCAATAACTTTTTCCCTTCCCCAGGTATCTCTTGAGTTAAATACCCTGGAACCACTCAAACTTTTCGGTGAAGAATCCAACTTGCTGAACTGGGAGACTGATTTAAATGTCGCATTACCTGTCACTGTTACTGAGACAAATGATGCAATGTCTGAAGTACTAGAAATCGCTATTACAAAGGATATTGATCATGAAATTCCAAAACATGAGCATTATGAAAGTGAAACTAGCATTAATGAAAATAGTGGACCATCCAGGGAGGATCTGTACTCTTTCTATGATCATACATTGGTATCAGGCGACACCGCACTGTTGCACAGAGTTTCTGATTCATCGACTGAACTATCTGTACGAAACAATCAGTTTTCGTCGACTACGAGGAATACTGCCACTAAGATGTTAGAAAAGGATAATTCTCAAGCATCAGGTTATGCTGCAAAATTTTCTGGAACATGATTTTTTTTCATAATTATAAGTTGCATATCTTGACTTATCACTTGGCTATGACTCGAAAGCTTATAAGTTAAAACCGTGACCCCACTGTCTGTTAACAGGCACTGGAGGACAAGGGCCTGCAGAACCTTTTGTGGGTTGCGCATCACATGATAGAAAAAGCGTATGGAAGAAGACAGAAGGTCTAAAGAGTGACCTTCCTTTCCATGATGCTCAGAAAATTTCCCATGATGTACCAGATATGCATACGATGCAAATCAACGGGAAACACACCTCATCTTCGTATATGACTTCCTACAATCGCTTGCTAAAAAAAGGGAGGTAGATCGCAAATCAAACTGTTTTGTATTGCTTTGTTTTTTTTTTTTTAAACATTTACTTCTACAAGTTGCTTAGATTTCCTCGTACTAGAAACATTTTTTTACTAGCATTTTTCAAACAGATATGTTTATACAATTAGTGAAGCTGCTGAAAGATGTTGCCTTATGTTCATTCTGCTGTTGCATTCTTCCTTTATTTCGACCATTGTTCTTTTTCTTTTCATCCTATTCTCTCTACCTCACTATTTATCCTGTCTTAATGTACCCTGGTTATCACTTATCAGGTTACATGAATGTGTAGAGTTGCTTGAAGACACGGATAGCAAAGATATATTAGATATGAGTAAGGTTAGAGTGCAACTTTGACTCCTTTTTTATTCGCTCGAGATGTATGTAACCATTTAGGGGTTAATAAGGGTTTCAACTTTCAACTATTTTTCAGTGTGATGATTTTTAAGTGGTTTGGTTTCAGATATACCATGCTAAATTCTTTAATCTATGCCGAGGACAGAAGGCAGTCAAAGAAGCGTTTGCTTTTGCCAAGCTGATTCCAAATCCTACTCTAAGTACATTCAATATGCTTATGTCTGTTTGTTCTGCTGCTCAAGATTCAGAGGGTAAACTCACGCTTGAAATGGCAATTTGTTTGGGTTCATGCTGTTTGATTTTTATTTAATGAAGTGTTAATATGTTATATTGTAAATACAATATGCATTGAAATGCTTCATCAACCTGACAGTACCGATTAAATGAATTCAGGTGCATTTGATGCGATGCGACTGGTTCGGGCAGCTGGGCTTAAGGCTGACTGCAAACTCTACACTACCCTAATATCAACTTGTGCAAAAAGTGGGAAAGTTGATACAATGTTTGAAGTAAGTCTGTACCATTACCGGTTCTTGGATGTGAATTTGTATGATTATCATCCTCAGCATATGGTCCCCTCATGAATCTTCTTCATTAGGTATTTCATGAAATGGTAAACAGCGGGGAGGAACCAAATGTCCATACATATGGAGCTCTTATTGATGGTTGTGCAAAAGCTGGACAGGTAGCTAAAGCTTTTGGTGCATATGGGATATTAAGGTCTAAGGTACGTTGTATGAACATCTATAAGTGACGTCAATACTACCTTTGTACTCACATCCCAAAAGCCAATTGATAGTGTTCCTATATGCAGTAGAATGTTAAGCCAGATCGAGTTGTGTTCAACGCTCTTATTACTGCGTGCGGTCAGTCTGGGGCATTGGAACGTGCTTTTGATGTATTGGCAGAAATGAGGGCTGAATTACAGCCTATTGACCCTGACCACGTTACAATCGGTGCACTAATAAAAGCCTGTATGAGTGCTGGCCAGGTGAGTAGGCTGTAAATATTTAATTTTGCAAGGACGTGCAAGGCATGTCAATTATTAACAGAGATTTATTTTTCTGAAACAAATTTTTTCTTCTAGGCTGACAGGATAAAAGAAGTGTATAAGATGATAGACCAATATGATATAAAAGGCACTCCTGAGCTTTACACTATTGCTGTAAGTAGTTGCAGTCAGACTGGTGACTGGGAGTTCGCATGCAATATATATGCTGATATGACAAAGAAGGGTGTAATCCCTGATGAGGTAGGCGCAGCACCTAATTTCGAGGCTAAAAATTGTCTATTCTATGGAACTTTTAAATTGCTTGTTAAATACTTGAATCCATTATCTTATACCCATTTAGCTGGTGCTCTTTAGGATACAGAGTAGTGCGAAATTGTGGACAGATTTTGAGTATTGATTGCTTACAGTAATTTGATGAACTTCCAGAGTGCTCCACTCCCTCTTGTTCCTAGTTTTATGCACGTTCATAGGTTAGACATGCTGGTTAAATGATAAAAGAGGGATACATGGAAGTGTAAACAAGTTGAAGGAATCTCAGAGGGAGGGAGGGAGGGTCAAGGGTGTAGTTCAAGTAATTGACTTTTTATCACAATGTCCTTTTCAGTATCCATTGCAGAAGGGTTTTCTGGACTTCCTCCGTTCACAATGATGTTTTCCTTCTGCAGCCAAATTCCTTATGAATTTTTTACTAGGATGACACAGAAGGAGATACCATGGATATTCGATTTGATAGTTGATTTACTGTTTTTAGTCCGCCTGTGAGCGTCTTTATGTCTTTCATTGGTAGCTACTAGCCTCTCACTGGGTTTGTGGTAGCAGTGTAAAACAAGTCACAGTTTATGGACCTTGGAAATTGGAAGTTTAGTCCATTACTAGTGAGGTTATTTGGAAACCAGATTGTCACTCTAGAAGAAATGTCTCTTCGAATAGTCACTTTTTCTTTTAAAATTGTTGGGTGTATGTCTTGTAATTGGATGCATTGCTACCTATGATTCTGGATTGCATTCACTTTTGTTGATAGCATATGATATCATTTATTTTTTCATATTGCTCTGCTCTGACCTTTTGTGCTACTGAAAGGTAGGTGTATGAGGATGCTGAAAAAGTGACATGCTTGTAGGCTTGTGTTTATTTACAGAATGATAAAAATCGTCTTATATGGGTTGTAGTCTTGTAGAGGGAGAGAAGACTAAAAAGTTGCTCATTTGTCTGTCTGGAGTATATTTTCCTGTTTTTAACTGGTTGACTCTTTTAGTGGAGCAAATATGACAAGTTTTGAAGCCTTATTGACCTTCAAGCTCATTACAGCTTCGCGATTTCTGTGTAGATGTTCTTCAGTGCATTGATACATGTTGCTGGGCGTTCTGACAATTTAGATGCTGCCTTTGAGGTTCTGCAAGATGCAAGAGCTCAGGGGATGAACCCAGGAATCGTATCATATAGCTCGTTGATGGGAGCCTGTAGCAATGTGAGTACAAATAATGTATTGCTATCAGTACAGTTATTAACTGCAAGTTGCAAAGGGCGGATGGTCTCTGAATTCTGAGTGTATCTTATAGACTAATTGACACTGACCTTATAATCTATTAATTTTACTCTATAAGTGATCAAGATCAGCTTGATCTGTTTCATGACTGTAAATCTACCACGTTGGTGAAGGGAAAAAGATGAAATAAATCGAAGTTGCATAAGACACAAGCATAGCACAACGAGTAAACCAAGGGTCAGGACTCGGGACAATCCGAAATTAGTGTAAATAGGTGTTGTAGAGAATACTCTTCTGAATCTGTATTGTTTATAGTAGCTTTGTCTAAGATTTGACGTCCTTGTCAGATTTTATTCCTTAGGGCGAACCCTTAAATATTGCAAGTTTTCATTTTTGATGCTGTAGACATGCTGCAGCAAGTTAATTTCCAATGTCCATGGTTCGTATGACTAGGCCTGTTACTTATTGATGGTAGAATGATTATAATTCCAAATTCTGGTTTCAGACACAAAATTGGAAAAGGGCACTGGAGCTGTTTGAGCAAATAAAAGCTATGAATTTAAATCCAACAGTTTCAACCGTGAATGCATTGGTTACTGCATTATGTAAGTAACTCCATTCTTTTTAACACGCATTTTTTTTAAACAAGAAGAATTCTTGAGCGGGGTGAGGACAGAATTGCCAGGGTGTATAAAAAGTTATGTCTTTTCAATGGGACATATATCTCAGATTTACACCCTAGCAACTGACAACTGGAGGAGATTTGTGGAGAAAAATAACTTCAGATATGAAAATAAGTAAATAACTTTCCATAGTTAGCTAAACAGCAGGTGCATCTGTTTGTCCAGAATCTTCTGAATCAATTGTTTTGTTATAAGTTATAACTCACCCATGTACATTCCCATGTCTTTTTGTATCACTTCCTCATTGTTTTTTCTTCGTTGCTTTTGTGGCGTTACTTTAGTTGCTCATGTAAATAGTAACTGTTTCCTGAAAACTCATGTGAGTCTTGAAGACGACAAAAGTTTCTAACAGTGGCTGTAGTTCGGGGGTCGAAGTCGTCAGTTACATATAACAAGTCTTAACATCTGGAAGCCTCAACGCAGGTGATGATGGCCAAATACAGAAGGCTCTGGGCATTTTAGCAGAAATGAAGAAGATGGGCCTTTGTCCGAATGATGTTACCTACTCCATTCTTATAGCGGCCTGTGAAAGGTATTTTCTCATAGTCTCTTCCGGAAAGCTCATGACTAAAACTTCACACAGGACTCAAGAAGTGAATAGTAGTACTTTATTGACCTCCGGATTTTATTAATACATTTCTTGTTGCTTGACGATTATAATTTCGAGCTCCCAATCCCCAAAACAAGGTTTTCTGATTTCTTGTTCGTCACAGAATTGATGATATTGAAGCAGGCCTTGAACTCTTTTATCAAGCCAAAGCAGCTGGTGTTCCTTTCAGTCAGATTATGTGTAAATGTATTATAAGTAAGTACCCGATTATTCTGTAAGGCTTTTTTGATAGAGTATATTGCATGTACTCTTATCAGTGTCATCTTCTTGTCAATTTATTTGTCATCCATATAGTGTCTACACAAGTTTATGCCTTTGGAAAGGTGAGACATGATAGTATTTAATTACTCATTTTAATCTCTAGACTTATACAGTGATCTGTCAAAGTAAATGACCTGCTGATTTATGACTTATGCGTCATTTTGGAGTTTGAAATTCGAAGCTTTTGATCAAGGACACTGCTGTGAGCTGTCCATTCCTTGGTTATCCTTATTTGTAAATTTATAATTGTTTTTTTTTTTCCTAGAAATGTGCTACCGAAGATTTGAAAAGGCTTCTACCATTGGCGAACCTGTTCTATCCTTCAAGTCTGGACGACCACAAATTGATAGTAAATGGTATTCCATTCTTTCTGCTTGACAATTTGACATTGTTGCTCTTCATACTCCAACCTTACACATTGATCCAATTAACAAAGTTTGATATAATTGCTGATATAGAAATGGTAGAACTTATGGATGCTTTTTTTGAGAGTTAATTCTTTAGCAGCGGAATAAACTCTATCAGTTTGCGCTCTACAGCATTCATCCACTATTCCTTCTTTTGTCACTGCATAATTTGGACATTAAACTGAAACGAAGATAATCAGTGTAGGAATGTTCCTAATATGTGCGAATACACTCTCTTTTCTTATACACTTTCAGGTCATCCTTGGCATTAATGATTTATCGTGATATAATTGGAGCTGGTCTGATTCCGTCTGAAGAAATGTTATCTCAAATTATTGGATGTTTGCAGCTCCCGCAAGACGTGTCTTTGAAAAAGAGGCTGGCTGAGAACTTGGAAATTAATTCTGAAACATCAAGAAATGCAAACCTCTTGTCATTGATAGATGGTTTTGCAGAATATGACCTTCGCGCTTTTGCTTTGTTTGAGGTCAGTTATCATAGTTCACCATACCCTAGTCTGTTGGCATGGCATGTCTATTTCTGAAATGATTGCTTTATTCAACTGCTATGTTTTATTTCCAATGAGATCTTGGCCTAGTGGTAGAGAGTGAGGGCCTGTGTATGTCGCATGTTCAAATTCTCCTCCCCCCGTAGCTGTAATGCCCTTGTGGCTCCTTCCACAAGCACAAAAAAAACAACTACGTTTTGGTCGGTGCTTAAGTTAAACAATGTTGCTTCTCATGAATTTTTCGAGCGTTTACTGTCTCGTTATTCTTGCAATGTTTCGACCTATGTGAAGCTTTTTTTTTATCTTGCTTCAAGTATTCTCATGGACCTTTTTATGTGACCAGGAAGCTGCATCACTTGGCATAGTTCCATGTGTATCCTTCAAGGAAAGTCCCATTATTGTGGATGCTAGAGATCTTCATGCCCACATAGCCAAGGTAAGGTTTTATTTCCCCATTTTCATTGGCACCAATATGATGCATTCATAACAAAAAATAAAATACGATGATTACGACATGTCGCTTACTTAGCTGACACGGTCCCATGTTTCACCCCACAAGCATGATCACAGCCTTGGTACCTAGGTATTTTAACACACGTTGTGGATGTTGCTAATACACACTCTGAATCTTCGGCTTTATAGATCTGTGATAGAATTACGTCAATGGAAGCTAATGAGTGCTTGCTTATTGAATTTTAGGTATACATACTAACAGTTTTGAAAGGACTCAAGCATCGGCTAGCCGCGGGTATGATGCTATTGTTATTCTCTTGAAGCTATAAGAATTATTTATGGATGAATATGCTACGTTTATGTTCTTGTTACTTTTTGTTGATTCAAATGGCGACTAATTTGAGAGATCTTACAAAATTATTTATATCACATCCATCTGTGCTATTACACGTTTAGAAGTAAAGTAACCTAAACAACCAAGTTTGATTCTACTTTTGTCACTGTAGAATTTGAGCAAACTTGAGACAGTGAAGTCAAGTCTTGCCCTATGGGTTCTGTTGTAGAGCTTAGCTTGTTGCCTCTTTTTTGGTTTTATTCATTTCAGCTCGAGAATGCATGAACCTCGAAAGATACTGAATTTGCATATTACACAGGTGCAAAGTTGCCGAGCATAACCATTTTATTGTCTGTGGAGACGACAAAGTTTTTATCTTCAGAGGGCGAAAAAACAATCAACGTCTCAGGAAGGTGAGAGTTGTTTCACCACTTTCATTGAAACCAGCCCATAATAATTGATTATTTTTTTTACTGTACATTAGTGATTGCTTTTAAGCTTGATCGGAACTAAATCAACTAATATATGTGGCTATCATAAGGTCTACCAAGCCTTATTTCGTTGGTCTAATCTCTGTTGTTTTCCGTTTTCACAAGTGTTGATTGGTTTTGCTATTTCCGTTCCCTTTTTGGTTACTTTTACTGCCCCAGTAACCTGAAAAATATTCGTTCACGTGGCATTGACTGCCGTTTGGGAGAACCCTCAGAACGGCATTTCTGTGTTGGAGTCCTCGACGTCGCTTTTATATTATTAGCTCAATATGCTTTGGTTGTAATTGGCACCCCTGGTCAGTGCACCACAAGTGTAGTTTGCTCAACGATGTGAGTAAGTATTTTTCTTTTCAGTTGAGTAAGTATTTCGCGTACCTGACTGTTTACATTTTTCACTTTTATTTTTCCCAATTTCATCAGTGCCTTTCGTGAAAAAACGTGGGTATTGGTTCACATTTCTGGGTTCAAGTTCATTTTGGTGCTTATCAATTTATCATTGCTTTTATTTGGGTAGTTGTGTGTTATATGGAAAGATCTTTTAGGTTATGTGATCATTTAGTTGGATTTTGCTTTCGGGCAATTGTCGATCAAATTTGCGGATTATTGTAAGTGGATTTTGCTTTCGGTCAATTGTCGATCAAATTTGTATGTTATTTGTATAGTTAGCTGCTGTCTTTTTTTTTCCTGTATGTGGTCTTTATATTTATTTTATACTGCTGGTATCCCTTGTTGAATACATGATGATTTTTAATTTGTGAATGCTGACTTGGTGACACAATATGATTCTGAACCTTGTATGGAGCATATTCCTTCTGAGCATTCTACAATTGATAGAACTAAGGAGCCAGCTCCTCGTGTAGATGACTTGAGTTTGTTTGCTGTGAAAGATTACTTGGCTTGCATCAGATGCTAGGAGATTGTTGATGGGTAAATCAAGTCTAACGATGCTGCTTGGATCATGGAGGATCGTGGAGGAATATCTTTGGCTTCAGCTATCCGAGTAGAATATGCTTATTTTGTTTAGCTTTGTACATAGGTGTTGATTTGTACTGGCAATTGTTGGTTAAACATTGATTTTGTAATTAATTATTATTTTAATAAAAAGCTTTACATTCAACAGAAAAAAATATTGGATTTTTTTTTTAAATTTTAATTGAGAAATGGCTACGGTTGTTAGAAGAGAACCGTAGCTTTATATCTACTTTTGGCTACGGTTAATAGTTAATAACCGTAGCCTTAAATACACTTATGGCTACGGTTGTGAACCGTAGCCATTTCTTCTCCACTTAAGGCTACCCCTTCAGTTGCTACGGTTGTACAACCGTAGCCTTATGTCCATTTTAACCGTGGCCATATGTCATTTCTGTACTAGTGGCAGTACCCCAAAGGTCTATGGAAAATCCCTTCCCACATGAATTGGTTACCAGGTTAGATTTGGATGGGATACAGCACAGTGGACCAATCATCCCACGAGGACTAGGAGCGTTGACACCGGACACAACGCCACATACAGTACCAGACCGATGGATAACGGGGGAGGGGTACAGATCACTGAGCTCCGCGCCAATCTCACATGGTACATCGGAACCGGTGCCCTGGGTACAAACCCCCAGTGAGGCACGTCCTAATGAGCGGCTCGGCTCGATTGTAACCCCCCTCCCCGTAACCAATCCTTGGAGGGAAAACATCCAAATTCCCCATACAGCCACAGTGAACCCGCAGGTACAGACAACCAGAACAGTCAATACTGTGGAAGCAACAAATGCCTTGGTAGAACAACAGCTACAGGAGATCAGAGCAATGATCAACAGAATACCAGGAATGCCCCGGGCACTAGAAAGAGCAACCCAGGAGTGCTACGCCGACTCGCCATTCACTGATAGTATAGCACTCACTAGCGTACCGCAAGGGTTCAAACCACCTACCATGATTCAATATGATGGAACCGCTGACCCACTAGATCACGTGAATCAGTACAAGCAAAAAATGATGGTGGTCACTGCTACAGGCCCCCTGAAAGAGGCCTGCATGTGCAAGGGCTTCGGGTCAACATTGTCCGGATCAGCACTACATTGGTTCGTGAGCCTTCCTAACCGCTCCATAGGATCCTTCGCTGACCTGGTAAACGCCTTTAATCAACAGTTCGCCAGCAGCAGGAAGCCCGAAAAACAGGCAAGTGATCTTTATCGAGTAGTGCAAAGGTTTGAAGAGACTACCCGGGAATTCTTAAACAGGTTTAACCAGGAGAAGGTATCGATACCAAGGTGTGACGCATCAAATGCCATAGAAGCGTTCCGGCAAGGGCTACATCAAGACTCTGATCTTTACAAAGACCTAACCAAATATCCTTGCAATACCTTTGAAGAGGTACAGGCGCAGGCACAGGC
>JAYMSF010000510.1:0-15504 GCA_036897335.1 Silene vulgaris | reverse complement strand
TCGAGATTATTTTACGAGTAATCAAGGATTTGGGTTCGATAATTCAATGGAGAGGTCAAGAAACGAAGTTGTTTCAAACGTTGTTAATATTAAGTTGGAATCTTCAACGAGCAATCAAGGTTTTGGGTTCGATAATTCAATGGAGATGTCAAGAAACGGAGTTGCTTCAAGCGATGTTGATATTAAGCCGGTTTTTTCAATGAGTAATAATCAAGGATTTGGGTTCGATAATTCGTTGGAAAGGTCAAGGAACGAAGTTGTTTCAATTGCTGATAATGATATTAAACAGGATTATTCGACGAGTGATCAAGGAATTGGGTTCGATAATTCATTGGAAAGGTCAAGGAACGAAGTTTTTTCAAGCGTTGATGATATTACACAAGATTTTAAGATGAGTAATCAAGGAACTGGATTCGATGATTTCGACTATGATGACGTCTTTGCTGGAAGTATTAATGATCAATTTGGTTCTGATTTCGATTTCAATTTCGGGTTTAGTGATTTGATTAAGAATGGTTTGGGGCCAGAAGTCCATGTTACTGATACAAAGCTTACTGCAACACTTGCAAGTTAATTAGACGAGTACAAGATACGAGTACGTATACGTAATAAGTTGAAGTATGTGTATTTCCTGATTTTTGCTATCGAAATTGTAGAAAAATTTCGACAAGGCTTGTACTTTGGTGTAGTGATCAAATATTGAAAAGTTTAGATGTTAGTATATTTTTCTAATTACAAAACATTATTTTCTGTCTATTTCTACACGTTCTTTATTCTATATACGAAGTATAATATGTCGATATTCTTCACCTTATACTCTGATTTCATTTCACATTCATTTACATAACATTTCTTAGTCTTAAATACGATAATATTACGATACCTGCAAGGCACGGGCAGTTAGGACTATCCGCATGTGGCAGGATAAGTTCGTAACTAGTCTGTTTTTTTTATGTAATTAGCAAAATTGCTTCGTAAAATTTCTATGCATAAAAAAAAATCGGCTGACAATTACAATACAATCCTTTAGAATCGAAGCATGAATATAATTTAATAAGGATGTTTTATGCTGCTTTCTTTTCCACTTCTACATCGTCTACTGCTTTCTCGGTCTGAGTGAGCTTACAAGGAGAAACCAACTTTAATGAAGAACTACAGATAATTCATTCATCAAACATGTAAAACCGTATGGTGTAAGCTTACAAGGAGAAACCGAGTTCTCTAAGTACATCTCAACTTTAATTAATTGATCAAATAAAGTACGCAATCTGATGCAGCGCCTCTATGATGCAGCGCCTGGATCACTGATGACACCCAAGAAATCGTCTTTAATCGTACCAATGCAAAACTGTACAAGGACAAAATAAGATGGTAAGAGTTCATGAACAGGAAACAGCACAATCACGCCAACCAACTAGCACAATGCTATGAAAAATTAGGATCGTCCAAATTACAATCAAACGATTATTAAACTCACCTATTCTAGTAACCACGAATAGATTCACTAATAAAGACGTGAAGCAAACAAGAGGAGTTTTGTCCTGTGATCTCAACTTCTAATTCGCAAAGTTGTACTTTCCCCCACATAAGTGTTCTGACTTCAATACTTCGGTTCTGTTTGACAATATGTTTAGGTCTTGTTTGGAACAAGGCCATAAGGGTAATTATTACTCGTACTAGGGTAGTAGAGGCTGAAATCATGGGGAAATAGTTAGGGGACGCAAGTAACTAAATCTCCCTTGAAATTGTACTACGTAACTATTTTCCATCCTTCATGTTTCCATTAGTACCAAACCTCCACATTTCCTTCACTTCGACCTCTATTCTCTAAGTAACAATTACCACAATGTTACCCTTTGCTGGGATTGAAAGTGAGGGACTCATCTCGTTCTAGCTGGAGCTCTCATTTTCGCAATAGAGAGAATTTCAGTTACAGTCTTCTGAACTACCTCTCAGTCTCTCACCCTAAAATTGAGGGGTAGAGGACAAAGGTACCCCTCAACCAATTTAACTACCGGTCTATGCAAGGTGACCTTGTGATTTTGAAGGGTACCGCGACATATTAATCCACACTGTTAAAGTGGCCCAAAGATTAGTACAACAAGCCACTAAATTATAGTACGCACTTTGAGAAGACGCCCCACCAGACGACAAGTTTGAGAGGAAAATCCTACCAATAAACAACTACAACAATTGAACAGGATAACTTCAAGGCTCTTCAAAACAGACTGAAAGGAAGTTACAGCAACAAAACAAGTAATTCCAGACAGAGGATGAGAATCATACAATTTCAGTGGCATCGACACGAGTACCGATAATCTTTAGCCGCACTTCACTATCCTTTTGAATTTTAACCTGCAAAAAGCACCAAAAATCCCTCATAAGAACAACATAAATCTACTTAGGCACAGTCTCATTCAAAATGAACAAACATTCGGAGAAACAAAAAAATCATACCGAGCCATCAGAAGTCGTATAATTTGCCGTGTCAGAAGATTGGAACTCCATATCATCTGGTATCAACTACACCATAAATTAACAATCAATGTAGGGTAAGAATGGTAAATAATAAAAGCTCGATTAGATAGCCATGACACTCAATGTCACCATAACAGAAATCAGTAGTAGCTTAAAGAGCACTCACGTGATTCGATACAAAAATCTGCACAGGACCGGCCTCAGCGAAGAAACCCATCTGCCAAAATTCAACAAAAATCAATAAACTATTCAAAATTCATAACATTAATCACCAAAGACGATGAATGTAGCATCCGAATGGTAACATGATCAAAAAGGAAGTACCTTGTTAACCATGGTGACAACAGCTTCAAGAATCTCACCCTTGAAAGGTCTAAAGACAACACATTTATACTTCACCGGGAACGTCACAAACCCGGTTCCATCCCTAATTAAACCTTTTCCAACATTCTCTATCCCCATTATCGCCACCACGAATCCATGGCGCCCACTGTTTTCATCAAGTAAACATACAGAACCATGTCAATAACATGAAAGAATCATAATTGTAGAAGAAACCAGAAATCCAATTAGCTCAATTGTATGCCCAGTAACTTAATTAAATTACTTGCATACAAACAGAAGATCAAAAATTAGAGCTTCGGAAAAGAAAGATCAATCTGCAGAGCTATGTCAATGCTATGTCCATAATAAGAAAGAATCAAATTTGAAGTAAACCCAGAAACCCAATTAGCTCGATCGTATACCCAGTAAATTAGTTTCAAAAATTAGGTCGATAATTAGGGTTTTGGAAAATAACAAGAAAGATTTCAAATTGAAAGGAAACCCAGAAACCCTAATTAGCTCAATTGTGTTCCCAGTAATTTAATTGACAAAAAAACAAGCAGAGAAACAGAAGTTCGAAAATTAGGGTTTTGGGGAAGTAAGGAAAACCTCAGAACAATCTCAATAACAACAAGGAATCAAAAATTGGAAAGGAACCCAGAAAATCCAATTAGATCAATTGTATTCCTACCACTCTAATAAATAAATGAAGCAAAACTAGCAGAAGAACAATAATTAGGGTTTATCAAAACCTGCAAGTGCCCTCGACATCTTTCATGAGTTTAGAGACGAGTTTTTCGCGAAGACGAGCTCCGAAATGGCGAGGATGAAGCTGCATATTCCTTTCTAGAATTATGTGGAAAAACATTTTGAGTTTTACTGATTAATTCGATTGATTGATTGATTTTGTCTGAATAATTTGATTTTGTGTGAGAAAATTATAAGAACAATGTAAAAGAGTAGTTATATGAGCAAAGAGATCCTTATATAGGGAGAAATCTATGGAACTACAAATAGGAAATACGGCGTTGTATTTTTCTTCCCAATTGATTTTTGGAAAGTTTCTCTTTTACTTCCGATAATTCTTGTCTGAGACGTTAATATCCGTCTTAAACTTAAAAAGTTAAAACGGGTTTAATATGGTAGATGAGATGAAAGGAGGAAAATGCTTAGGTATTAACAATATCGTTGTCCCAACTCCCAACTCTTGAGAATGAACACTCCTTGTTATTGGCATTTTACTTAGTTTTGATCGAGTTGAGCACCTGAGCTTGAACGGCTTGCTAGTTGTCTCGTTGTATTACCCATGTAGACTTAGTCGTGTAGATGAGGTCAGTTGAGGTAAAGACATACTAAAACTTACGGAGCATATTGATTTGTATTTATACTTTTCTGCCTACTTTGCCCAACCGTAGATGAGGTTAGGAGCATATTCATTTGTATTACGGAGCACGAGTCGAGTTGGGCTTGAACCACGCTGGGTTGGTGAGTGGGGAGCTCGAACCCACACTACGAGCTGTTGGTGTGCGGGTCGGGCTGGGGAGTCATGGCCCTTAGGCCTTAACCGGCCCGGTTGGCCAAAGTAGGCGGGTTTGGGCAGTGTGGGCTGGGGAGGTTGGAGCCCGGGACCGACCCGGTTGAATAGGTGGACCAGTGAGGCGGGATTAGAGCTGCACATCGGGCCGGGCCAAGAGCGGGCCGGGCTGGGGGGAGGGGAGCCCGAGACCACACTGCGGGCTGAGGCGGGCCGGGATGGGGAAGTGGTGGCCCGGCCCGAGGATGAAAATGGGTTGAAAAATGACCGGGCTGGGCGGGTTGACCGGGCTGGGGAGGAGCGGGCCGGGATTTTTGGAGCCCGGGCCCGGCCCGGTTAAATTAGCGGGCTGTGCGGCCTGGGGAGCGGGCCAGACGGGCTGGCTGATTTTGGGCCCATAGGTGCGGGCCGGGCCAACCCGCACTGTTGGCCAGCTCTAGACGGGATGTTAAAAATTGGGCTCGATTGTGCGGGTCGGGCCAGTGTGGGCCGGGCCAAACCGCACACATGGCCAGCTCTAGGGTCAGTGAATAGCGAACAGTGAACGACGAGGAGGAGGTCGATATACGGAGTATAGTACAGAATTTGTAATAGACTAACAGTGAATGGAGAGGGCGACTTCTCTGAACTTTTTCCAATTCTAATGTATACTATTTACCCATTTGCCCCTCTAAATTTTTTCCATGCCCATATGCTCTCCGCCATTAAGATTTTGTAACCATGTTTTTCCAATTTCACAAACTTGTAATCGGAAGACAATAAAAGTAAGCAATAAAATCACCTATATAAGAGAGTGGGATGATATGTCCATGTTTTTCCAATTTCACAAACTTGTAAACACAACTCAAATACTTTCAACTATGACATGTCTACTATATACGAGTTAGATGATCATCAAGGATTTCTCCTTGGTACCAAGAGAGTTTGTTTATTATAAATTTCGAGTAACCCGAGAAAGTTTCTCACCCTTTTATAGCACAAACTTGGGACCAATAATAAATATTCCGTTGTTGTCAATTTTCATATGTTTATATATAAGACTATTAAGATTTTCGGTACAATAATCATACAAATAAAAATAAAAATGAATAAAAAGTTGCATATTATTGAAACAAAATGTAAAAAAGAAGACTTAGGAGGTGAAGAACAACCTTTGTCTCCTTCTGCAGAATACTTGAACAGCAAAGCATTGTCAATGTGCGTCCTTGGTATCCTCGAGTTTGAAGTTCCCTTAGATCTCGTTCGTTTGATGCCGCTTGTTCAAAATGTTTTCATTCCCATCAACCCAAGATTTTCGTCTATCATGGTACATATATTGTAATTATTTTTCAAGTTTTCATTCCACAACTAGTATTTTTTTTTTTTCTGGAACCAGTCGCTATATGATTGGGGGAAATTTCGTCTAGTCGCCAAATGAAACAACGACTAGTTACTCAAAAAAAAATATGCTGACGTGGACCATTTCGTGTAAATTATACTGTAATAGTTTGAAATGAGCCTCATTTTTGTAAATATTTTGCTTTAGAACGCCATTTAAGAAAAAAAAAAATTCCATTTTTGACGGGTTTACTAATAAATTAACTTAGCAGGTAACGAGTAAAGAAGGTGAAAGAAGATGGCAAAGAGTGAAAGTGAAGATTGAAGAGCATGTCAAAATCCCTAGCTATCCAGAGGGCTTAAAAATTAATGAATACGATGTTCATCTCGACAAATACCTAACAAAAATCGGCATGGAAGCATTACCAGAAGACAAGCCATTATGGGAAATTCATTTATTTAGGTACCCAACAAGCAATGCAGCAGAGAACGCCATCTTCAAACTTCACCACTCACTTGGAGACGGATACTCGATAATGGGAGCTCTTCTTTCCTGCTTGCAAAGAGCAGATGACCCTTCTCTTCCCTTAACGTTTCCTTCCACTCGACGAGTAGTGTCAGAAGCTAATGACAGCAGCAACGAGAGAGTTATTAATAATGTTATTAATCGCGTGGCAAGAAATATCCGTTCCATATATGATGGTGTATGTGAATTTGGATGGAGTATCGCGAAAGTGGGTTGGGTTGTAGATGATCAAACACCTATCAGATCAGGAAGTCGAGGTGTTGGATTTCATCCCGCTGTCAAGATTTCTTCTGTTGATTTGTCCCTCGACATGCTTAAACAGATCAAAACAAAGCTGAAAGTGGTAAGACATCCTTCCTGTTTTGAACATTTCGCCGTCTCATTTTAGAAATGATGAGTATGTTTTAAAAAAACTGCAGACAATAAATGCGGTTCTAACAGGAATAATCTTCTTTGGGGCTCGATCATACATGCAAGAAGCTGGACAAGGTTTCAGGAATTCAAGATCGACTGTCGTAGTGGTGCTCAACACTAGGAACATCAATAGTTATATGTCTGTTGACGACATGCTTAAAGCCGATTCTAAAATGTGGGGAAACCAATTTGCATTTTTGCATATGGCTCTTCCTGAATTGAACAACCATAATTACTCCAATCCTCTTGATTTCGTCTTTGAATCACAGAAAATTATCATGACCAAAAAAAATTCTCCGGCTGTTTATTTCACTGCTCAATTTCTCGAGATTGTTAGGAAATTCAGAGGTTCTGAGGTATATTAACGGTTTTACTTAGGCGTTTTTGACACATGATCGAGTAAGTTGTGTACATCGAACCTAATGCAATGATGTTATAGGCTGCTGCAGAGTATGTACAGGGTGCACTGAAGAATTCAAGTCTCGGGTTCACAAGCGTGATAGGTCCTGTTGAGAAAATGGCCTTGCTTAATCATCCCGTCAAAGGCTTATACTTCATGGTCACGGGCGCCCACCTGGTAAGCCCATAGATTACGCATTCGTGATTTTCCAATGCAGTTAACATTATTACATACATACTACTGTAAAGTGTAAACTGAATGTTTGTCGCGAAAACTGCAGCTTTCTCTCCCACATTTTTCGAATAAGTACTGTAAATTTAGTCTTATAATTGATTAATTGACATAAATTGTTCAACTCATGTACAAGTGCAGAGCATAGTGACGACAGCTATGAGCTACATGCGAAGCATGAGGATTGGGATAGGAGCTGAACTCGGCTTCATAGACTCCGTTAAGTTCAATTCATGCATCGAGCAAGCTTTTCAAGTGATTTATGACTCAGCCATGTCCAGTACCATATGAACTTCCCTGTATCTACACAAGTTTCGTTTAAGGGTCGATGTTGCCGTAGGAATGAATCCAACTTAGCTGAAGAGAGTAATAAATATCCCTTTCTTCAAACTCCTTGCTCAATTATTCATTTCATAGCAAAGTCCGTTAAAGAAAAATTCCATTAAACTCGAAACATTTTATGTGTGCTACTATGCGTAAGTTTATGATATTCGCTCTAATAAATTTGATTGCAGATAAATATGTCCAAACATGGTTAAACATTTGAAACAAATAATCTTAGATTTAATGTAGTCGTACACGATAAGATGATAATTCGTAATGAACCTGGTACTGGTGCTAGCACTAAACTGAACTAGAAGTAGAGCAAAATCTCTTTCAGGCAAAATTGCAAACCGGTTTTCAGGAGTAATTCCGGTTTTCAGGAGTTGAAAGTCTCTCAATTACTAGAGTTGAGTGCTTCAATAAACATGGACATGAACGTCATGCTGCAAATTATTCTGTGAATAACAATGTCGTCAAAAAAATACTTTTCGCAGATTGTAGATGATGTTAAATTAGTTCCGACTGTACGAATGGTGGAGAGGACGATTTACTTAGTACAGAGAAGTACAGAATCTGTAACTGTAGTTTTTCTAACTTCGCAAAGTTTTTATCAGTGAGGGAGGTTTCCTCAACCTCTTCCAAAAATTAGTAACAGGAAGACGATAAAAAGTGCGCAACAAAATCATCTGAAGTCTAATAACAATAACTGTAGTTTTTCCAATTTCACAAACTTGTAATCACAACTCAATAAACCAAGGTATACTACAGATTCGTCCCCCAAAAAATTAGAGAAAAAATATAAGAGAATTCAGGGAAAAAAAGTCGAGAAGAGACACTTGCTAGTAATCCCTTTGTAAGTTTAATTCTCTCGCATTAAGAAGAGCAGCATGACTTCCTTTGATTGCCAGACGCATCAGCAACATTGATGGTAGTGCCTTGACCAGGAAGACTGCTAGCTGCTTCTTGCGCTGCCAACGCTTTTTTGCTAACTATATGGTAAATGTCGGTCAATATTGTTTGAAAAGCTTTCTCAATGTTCACGGCTTCCAATGCTGAGGTCTCGAGAAATGACAGACCTTCCTTTTCAGCCAATGAATGTCCGTCCTCTTCTGAGACGGCTCTCAGATGCTTCAAATCGGACTTGTTACCGGCAAGCATAATCACGATATTGGAATCGGCATGGTCTCTTAACTCACGGAGCCACCTTTGGACATTGTCGAATGTTTGTTTCTTGGTTATGTCATAGACAAGGAAGGCCCCGACAGCACCTCTGTAGTAAGCGCTAGTAATAGCCCTGTAGCGCTCTTGACCAGCAGTGTCCCATATCTGTGCCTTCACTGTCTTTCCTTCTACCTGTTGCCAAAATTAAAATTGTAGAGAGGACTAGAACTGGTTAGACAGCCTGGACAACTACGTCTCCCATAGTGATACATAATGTGTGGAGTCAATTAAAGTCCAGGTCATTTCTGTCGGGTCTAGGTGCACCTCATGGCTCATGCATTTGAAGAGCATTCTTTTGCAACAAAATTTGAAATAAAACTTCGTGCAACACATCCCTCAAGGGAAAAGCACAATAAAAGAATTAGAAGAAAACGATGCAGAAGTAAACAGCATAGGAAGCCTTCAAGCTTACATGTAATCATAACCTGATCAACACGAATGGTCGGGAAACCAAGCTACAACTAAACTACTACGGAGTACAATTCTATTGAAGACGAAAGGTCAATATTCATAGAAATAGAGCTGTTAACTAGGAAGATCACAATTAAAGGACAGGAAGGAAAGGTAGCTGAATCCACCATTGCAAAAGCAATACCAATACCCTAATCCAAATTTCAATCCAATATTTATCACACCAAATCAATTCTACACGTGTTGTTACGTGACGGCAATTATTTGACTCCACTTCACCACATGGGGCCTGGAGATACAAATTGAACAGGAAAGAATAATTACTTCCATATTCAGGAGAAAAATTATCATTCGAAGACCAGTTGCTTCTACTCTCTAACACACCAATCCCTAGGTCTTTCAAAAAACATCGAAGCACCCAGTCATCCTTTATGTCCTTCATATAATATTCCAGACTAGTAACAACAAAAGAACCTCCACACCACCAATTTCAGCAGAGACAATAACTAAAAGGTCGACAAAATCCGAAGCAAAGAGATCCCTGTTTAGAATCCCAACCATAACAAACCAACTTTTAGTTGCATGCTGGATCCTAGCCAGCTCAATAGTATATCTAACAATCATAAATAAGTCTTTTGACTCGTAATGATCTTACTGATCACAAGATAGAGATTCATACAACCTAGAGGATTCATGTAGCACAAACGAACCACCTTTAGAAACACCGATCTGATCCAAATCCACCAATCCATCAGCCAACTCTAAACAATAACCATCCTCCAAAACTCTAGCAGATCAGCAAGTAGTCTCCTAAAGTAATATCAATCACATTCACATCTAACAGTCAATTATTCCGGTGTGAGACGGTTATAAGAACCAGCAAGTCATTAACAGGCCAATAAACATTCTAGCAAATAACCAACCCAAAATTCAACTGTTCAAATCAAATCAAGCTGAAAACATCATACCAACCAAAATCAACGAAATAGCGAGAAAATTCAACAATTCAAATCACAACAAGCTGACAACAACTTCATACCAACCATCCCATCGAAATTACACATCTTATGTCACATGTTAAATGCCGAAAACTAAAGAAGTTAAACAATTGCAATCAAAAGATCATAACTGGCAATCTAGCATTTACAGCCGACTACATTTAAAAGCCGAAACTTCCTCCGTTCACTCAAATTCACTACATTTTCCAAAATTTACGAGGACCAGCCGTGTCGAAAAATACAGTAAAATGCAACGAGATCAAAGCCGAACCTGAAGAGTACGAGTAGCGAATTCGACACCGATAGTAGATTTAGATTCCAAGCAAAATTCATTCCTTGTAAACCTAGAAAGAATGTTGGATTTACCAACACCTGAATCTCCAATCAAAACGATCTTGAACAAGTAATCATACTCATGATCTACTCTATTCGCCATTATAATTTCAATCAATTAGACTAATCGTACTCCAGTAAACTCGATCGAAACCCTAGAAATCAGATCCAAATAAAAACAATGTTAAAATGACGATCAAATTGAAATCGAGTGATTAAATCGATGCGAAATTGAAGGAATTAGTGAATTCTTACCTGGAATTGAAGAATGTCGATGTCGATTGCGTTGAGAGAGGGGAGAAATTGGGGGAAATTGAAAGGGGGGAAAATGAAATGAGGAATTAGGGATTTGAAGGGAAAATGATAGGGTGAAGGGGAAGAGGGAGTATTTGAAATGGTCTACGTTATGTGTTGCAAATTGCAATGTTGGTGCTGTTCTTAGGTGTATATTTGTGGAAAAATAATGACTTTTTGGATTTTGATTTGATTAAATCGATAGTGTGATACTGTGTTAGCTGGTTTTTGTCTTTCTTGTATTTCGGTTTGGGTCCGATGTACTTGTAGGGGTGATAATGAGACGAAATAGATCGCGAGTAATTCGAGATTCGCTCGATCAATACTCGGCTTGTGAGAGTACGGCTCGGGATCGGGGTCGACTCGAGAGCTTAACGAGTCAAGCTGAGCAAACGCTGGCTCGACTCGAAAAGCTCGCGAGCAGTTCGAACTTGTGTGATTAGATAAGATATTACCTGTACGAAGTATTTCATAAAAAATATTTTATCTTGATTCTTGAACACAAGCCGAGCAAGGTCAAACTCGGTTTGATTCGTTAACATCCCTAGACTCGGATATGAGCGGATTTATGTTAATTCTGTGCATGCTTACATACAAGGATTTACGAGTTTAAAGATGCATTGTTTGTAGCTAATTTGGTTGTCGAATGGATCAAGTTCAAGTTCAATGGCTGGGTTTGGATATTCGGGATAAGTATACTGTTCTAGTCTCGATTGACATAAAATATAATTGAAGCGGACTAGTCATGATCACATTAGTTAATTTATTTGGTTCGAATATGAATAAATCTATTACATGTCTTAAATAGAGGTGATTAAGTGCGGAATTGGGTCGATACGCATCAAGTTTACATTGTTCTTTGTAAATTTTAAAAAATGCATTGTACATGTCCGCTTATATCAAAGGAAGACGGATCTGAAATTACGTCAAGTTAAACGTGAGTATGTCACCATTGATAAAAAAAAAAAGGGAGACATATCTGATGTACATAATTTATTGGAGATCGTATAAGGGGGGATTTACATTGCCAACTCATAAAAAGTTTGCAATTTTGTTTGCCAATTATCTCCGGCCAACTTACTAGCCCAACCCGCCTTCCCAACCGAGCCGGCCCCAGTCTCACTCCTTCCTATCCCACACTGCCCATCCAGCGTGGCCTGCATGGCTCACCTCACTTTTTGCCCAATCGAGCCGGTCCAGTGCCATTACTCCCTAACCTCGGCCGCCCTAGCCCGTACACCTCCAGCCCGTGGGTGTGGGATCAGGCTCACTCCACACCAACCCTTCCCGCACCCACTCGGCTTACTGTCCACCTCTAGGTAGAAGCAACTAAGCAAGAAAGAAATAATTTTTTTTTTTTTTTAATAAGTTATTTCAACGGCCTCCAAGGGAGAATTAGAACATTACAATGGCTGTCTCTTCCTCAATTATTCCATTCTATCATTGATATTCCTCCATTATTAATACATTTGTCATTTTGTCAATAATGTTGGTAATTTTATTGACTACGAATTATTAAAATAATATTAGTCCTATGATTGTGGGTATGAAGCAAAGTAGCTGTTCAAATCAATCTTACACCATCCATGTTAACGTGGGAATAACATGAGCCTTTTTAGCTCAACAATAGGTCAATCAAGGAATTAGGAATGGTTGTTCTTTGTTGTTTTTGAGATGCTATGTGATTCGCTTCATTACTTTATTTCATCTTGTTATCTTTGTTAGAAACGGTTTCCTTGGCACTGATTTCAGCTCTCGTTCTTCTTGGTTCAGTTTAACTCTGCTTAATTTTCAATTCAGTTTAGCTTCATTCAAAAGATTTTAGTTCAATTCAGTTCAGTTCAACTTCATTCAACTTAAAAATACAGGGCTTTAATAATTTAATATCGTGTTATCAGTTGGGCTCATTTTTTTACGTGTAAGTTATCGAGCCTAGACCGTCCTTATATGAGGGAGAGAAAATTCAGTTTATAAATTTAAGGAAGTTTTATTACAAAATCGTTTATATTAGACATCTCACTCCTATTCTTTCAATGTATGATCTCACATGTGATATTTTTATAAATAATCAGTGAATGTAACAATAGTTTTAGTGGGAGTATATAGTGAAAGTATTGATAGTAACCTGAAGAGTAGTAAAACTAAGAGTAATATGGACAAAAGTAATAAAACTGTCTCATAATTTGATTGATAAGTTTTATCTTAATTATAATTTTAAAACTGTCATGCAAAAATGAATTGTAAATGATAAATATTTAAGAAAAGGAAAATCCTGTTCCAAGAGAGATGAAGTTTTAGAAAGAGTTATAGGAGAGAAATTTAAAAGCCTAGTTAAAGCAACCAATTTTCAAGTTAAAAGCATGGACTTCCGTCTCCATAGCCACCTCACAGAACTCAAACACCTCGCTCGGACAACAATGCATGGCGACGAAAAAGATTAGCTTTAACACCCAACATACCAGTACAACCCCTCCAAATGAAGTGAATGAGTTTTGGTGGCACTTGCAATCCCCAAATCAACTTCCATAGACCATCCCCGACACCCATAGCTGGCTGCTCAGCATCTAAAGACGGCCCCATTACAAGCCAATATCCTGACTTGACGGTATAATCCCCACTCCTCGTTGACCACCAATAGAGTTGATCCTCCAGCATGTTCTTGCTTAACGGAATTTCGTGCACCACCCGTACCTCCTCCTCCGAAAGTACATCATATAACACATCCTCTTTCTAAAGCCCCGATAAACTAATTAACCCCAAAAATGTTTTCACGCAAAATACTACGCAACTCAGCTGATGGATGCTCGACAAAGGTCTTTGCGAGGTTTGCTCCAACCTTTACTTAGCTAACCAATCCGCCGCTCTGTTAGCTTTTCTATAGCAATGTTCGATCTTCACCGACCAACTATTGTCGAATACAAGATCTTTGCATTTTTTTTCTTTTTTATAAAAAGTCAGAAATCCTCATTAGAAAATGGGAAAAAAGAAGTTCTTACAAGTCCAGGAGCCAACTAGTGGCGAATCTAGGATTTACGGAATGGGGTGTTTACATCCCTCATATTCACGCCATCGAGATCCCGGCCAA
Source organism: Silene vulgaris (assembly GCA_036897335.1). Taxonomy (NCBI): domain Eukaryota; kingdom Viridiplantae; phylum Streptophyta; class Magnoliopsida; order Caryophyllales; family Caryophyllaceae; genus Silene; species Silene vulgaris. The sequence continues at coordinate 1,614 of JAYMSF010000510.1, read as the reverse complement.
TCATACAGCTACACGTTGCACTACTCGACCAAACCAAAGAATGCCCGCACGATGATAGAACGAATTTAACTTCCGAGACGGTTTGAAAACTTAGCATTGTTACTACCCTATAATTAGCTCCTAATCTAGCTCTATTACACTATTAAAACACACTCAAATGCACCCCATCCACGTGACGCACCGACAACGAACGACGACGCACACGCAGGACTCCCCAATGACCCAAAACGTCCTAAAAACTCAAAAACAGAGGTTGGAACACAGACTATGAACTTGACAATTTCAACAACTAAAACAAGGCTGATATACAAAAGCCATCCCTACATCCGCCGTTGATATGCAAAAGTCGAGCTATTAGAAAAAGGAAGTAAAAAAAAAATGCGGTTGCTAGGTGTCGAACCCGGTCTGTTTATGAGGAAGGAGATGGTTTGTATCACTGAACCACAAGGATTTTATGAAATAGTGGCACGCAAACAATTATACAGTACGAAGTATATCTTTGTTTCTAAGATTAATGGGGGTGATGGATCACCCCCTGTAGATCCGCCATTGGAGCCAACTATACTGCATAAGTACATAACCCAAAGGCCAAAAGCTTATCCACAGTCCACACCCCTGGATATTCCTTAGAAGCCGTAGCCTCGGGTGACTTGTGGATTTGGCATGCGTTTTTCGGAACACCTGGAGCCTGCAATGACATCAATGTGTTGAATCGGTCTCTTGTATTTGATGATATCTATCCAGGCAGGGCTCCCGAGGTTACATATAATGTAAATGGCCATACATACAACAAGGGATATTACCTCACAGATGGGATATATCCTAAATGGGCTGTGTTTATGCCTGCTATTCGACTACCATTATCCGAGGAAGACGAGTTGTTCACTAAACGTCAAGAGTCGGTTAGAAAAGACGTCGAACGTGCTTTTGGTGTTTGTAGACACCCAAAAGTTGTCTACTTAGCATTAAGGGTACCCGATGATGAGGCTAATATTTAAATAATTAAATGAAAATTGACAATGTTAATAATTTATGGCTCTTTACGCTTATTTCCCGAAAAGTCATAGATTGGCATAAAACCACCAAAAATCCCGTCATTTCCATTTCATATAAGACATATTATTGGCCCGAAACCAATAAGTTGCGAAAGAGGTATAATAAAGTTATTGGGTCCGTTGAGATTTGGACAAAAGAAGCCCATTAAGATCACGAGCTTACGCATGCTCAACAATTTGGCAAAGTGCAAAGTGCATTAGAAAGACAAGGATTATTGATCATGGGATGATAAAACGACGTATAATTCTATCTTTGTCATACTCCAATTATCACCAAAATACGTACACAAAAGGGTATAAATACCCCCTTTCTCTCTCTCTCATATAGGGGCAGACGGACGAGAAACAGACAGAGCCATACACAATTACCAGACCAAATTCCATACTCTTATACAAATTATCCGTCTCAAATATTCTACCCCAGATTCAAATCAACTCACATACAATAAAATTGTCCCAGTTTCATATAAGCGCATAAGAGCCATTAATTTACGACAAAGTCGAGATTCATTAATAGTCAACATCCAGATAGGCCTGAGGGTACCAAATTTAAATAAGT
>JAYMSF010000509.1:0-15512 GCA_036897335.1 Silene vulgaris | reverse complement strand
TATTTAAGCGATATGACCAGGCAACCGTTTTTTTTTTTTTTTTTTTTTTGCAAAAGTAAGGGTATTTAGGAAAAAGGGTAAACCTTAAGGGGTAGCATTGAAATTATCTCGAAAAATATAAGTGGTATCGAAAGTAGTTTGCGGGAGTTGGTGTCCCTGTAATTGCTCGTAAAACTATCTACATTGATATATTGATTGATTGACGGAATCACCCCTCCCGTATTAATACATACACTTGTGGACTTGTGGTTCGTTTGACACCAAAAACGATAACGATTTCACTACCAATTCAATCTCGATCAACTACAATCAACAACTTGTTATGGAAATAATCACAATAACAATTGCTGTCCGAGTAAGTTTTCATGCGTACTACTCACATTTCCATAATAAATAATAATAATAATGATGCAAATTGCTGGAGACCAGGCGTTCGAAATTCAGTTGAAAAATTCTTCGGACTTTTGGAGTATAATATACTAGCTCCGTATTAATTAGACGAGAAAAGTATTACAGAAATTGAGTCTAAGAGGAAAGATGAATAATGTGTTCCTCTCAAATCTGGTGAAGAAAGGCGAAAGCTCGTGGAAGAACGCAACTGGGAGTAGACCAAAGCTTGGAATAGGAATCGATCTTGGAACTACCTACTCATGTGTCGGGGTTTGGCAAAATGGTCGCATTGAGATTATCGCCAATGATTTGGGCAACCGAACGACACCGTCTTGGGTTGCTTTCAACGAAACTCAACGCCTTATTGGTGAAGCTGCTAAGAATCAGGCTGGCATGAATCCTACCAACACTATCTTTGGTTTGTTTTCTTGTGTTTCCACCCTCTTTTCACCATTTTCGTAGTAGATTAGTAATTTAGTAGGTTAAACGTTTCTTAAAAAAATATTTTATGAACTCGTAGAAGATTTGTAGTCAGTTAATCTTTTCTTAAAAAAACTTTGACCGACTATATCATATGGTTACGAGTTCATAACTAATTTTTTCTTTTTTTTTAAATTGATTGTCTTTACAAAATTTTTAGTTTGAAAAAAAAAAAAAATTGGTATAATTTGTAAGGATCAAATCGAGAATCGTAAGATCCTACAAATAGCTTGGACAAACAAGTTTATGTAAATAATTTGGTATAATTTGTGATATGTTGTTAGAAGTTTATTTAATGACACGAAATTCTTAATAATACCTTTAATTTATAGTTGTAACTCGTAAGTATAGAAAAACGATCAACTCACAATAAATTTGTAACACAAATAAGCCATTTACGATCCTCAGCGATCCTACCATAAATAATCCTACATGATTCCGTACGGTCCTATGTGATCCTACCCTATCCTGAACAATCCTGCACCGATTCTACTACCAAAACAATCACGATTTTTAACAAACATACTAGTTTTATAATAATATAGTAAAATACGAGTGGATATAAAAGTAATAATAAAGTAAAAAAAATGATGTAGTATTAATATGGTTACCAAAAGTGACTCGGTAGACACTTTTGAGTTTTGACCACCCTAATATGGTACACTAAGAGCTGGCCAAAGGAAAGAGTCAGCCCGGCCCGTCAAATGAGACGCTTTTGCCCAGCCATCCCATCGACATACAAGGCCCGCCCAATACACTAGCCGGTCTCGAGTTCCATATATCCGGCCCGCTCCGCTATTTTAGGAAAAAAAATTTATGTGAGGCCCAGCAGCCCGACGTGCCTCTGGCTTGGCCCTGGTCATAAATCATCCAGCTCAGCCAAGCTCGCCTCTCCCATGGGCTCGTTCAGGGCCTAGCTACGTGAACCCAACCCGTCCAAGCCCGAGATAACACTAAGTACACTATAAGTAGTGACACAATAGATAAGTATGGGTATAAATGCAATACATAGATTATACATCAAAGGTAATACATCTAATTTTGTATTTTTTGGAGTTTTATGATAATTTCTTAAGGTTTTATTTAAGGAAAAATTACAAATAACCGCCATGTATTTGTGTATTTTTACAAATTACCAACTTGTATTTGCGTTTTTACAAATAACTCCCAAACTTCACGGTATATTCCCCAATCACCACCGTATTTTTATCCCGAGCATTATTTTTCTTATTTCCCGACTTGTTGAGTAACGAATTAAGTGCAATACCAAAACTACCCTTACAATGCAACATAACACCCATTCCATACTACTAATTCAGATTACCCTCATTTTGTTTCCCCTAACCCTAAATCCCCAATTCAATCAATAATTAAGGATATTCATCATCTCTTTCCCTAAATCAATTAATCCCTGCTCAATCCCTAGCCCTAATTCAATCGATTAATCAAACACCCAAATAAAATGCAAAATTAGAAATAAGAAATCGAAGTTGTAAGTGGAGGTTGAGTAAAATGCTGCAAAATCAATCAAAATGTTGTTATTAAGAGATCGAAATCTGGGCAAAAATTATGATGCTTTCCATTTAAGCTAATTAGAATACAAGTGGGACATAAATCGAAGATGGTGATTTTGCGTTATTAGTGCAGAGAAGGTGGCGGTCAGGTGGTGAGGGTAAGAAACTGATGGGTCAAATAATGAGTGAAGTCTTGGGTCAGTAGTAAGGTGATGGTCAGGTGGCGATAATGAGGACGGATGCATGGTGGATTGTGACGAGACGGTTTGAGTTTGTTGGTGATGAAATTGCTGGTGATGGAATTAACATTCTGGGAATATGATGATGAATTGATGAGGATGAATTATGGGGTGTGATTGTGTTGAATGTTTATCTTTAGTTTAGGTGGTAGACTGGTAGTAGTGTTTGGAGTGAATAAAGGTAGGGATATTATGGTCATTTTATAAGTTAATTAACTTAACAAGTCGGAAAATATGAAAAACGAGTTTTGGAATAAAAATACGGTGGTGATTGGGGAGTATACCGTAAAGTTGGGGGGTTATTTGTAAAAATGCAAATACAAGGTGGTAGTTTGTAAAAATACGTAAATACATGGTGGTTATTTGTAATTTTTCCTAAAATAAATAATACCCAATTTTAGTTGAATACCACTTTGACTCAAGTCTATGTATATCTCATTTAAATTTCAACCAACTTGAATACACTAGTACAATCCTGAAACTCATTTTAAAAATCAACTAAACTAATCACGCCAAATTAATCTTACACCAAAAGTAACTAAGAGCATGTTTGGCCTAGTTTATTTAAAATGAGTTTCTATTTTTCAAGTTTAATTTTTCAGAAATAGTTTTCAAGAAACAGAAACATCAAATTGATGCTTCTATTTTTATGGGCAAAAACATGCTATATAAGTTTTTGAAAATCTAATATTAGCTTTTAGCTTTATGATATGTTTGGCCAAAAACTGTTTTTAAATCCAAAAACACTTTGAAAATCAAGGCCAAACACACACTAACTTTGTTAGTCAAAAGCTCTGATACAAGTTCTCTAGTGATTTATACAACAAGAAAAGATTCATAAGTGGAATATGAGAATTGAAAAAGAAAAAACAGGTATAATGTCAGCAAAAAAAAATGCACACAAAGACAACACCATCCAATATATTATTCCCTCTGTTCCAGTGAATAGTTTACGTTTATTTTATTTTGAAACTAGGAAATTAAAGCAGATGTAAACTATTGACTGAGACCGAGGGAGTAGTACTTTATAATTAAGCATGTCAATCCTATATTTGTACTTGCTAATATTGTCGACAATTCTTACTCAAACCCATACCGTTTTTAGTCAATTTCAATTATCACTACTACTAATACTAAAATTTTAAATAAGGAATTAAGAAGACAAATTGAAATTCATACAGATTACTAAATTTGTTTAGAATTACAATAAACATATATTTCCTCCTACCCACAATAACAGTCCTAGTTAATTAAAATACTCCACTTATATATACGGAGTATTTAACAAATAGGACCGTTATCCTAAATAGGGGAGTATAATATAAATTTTTTATTAGACAAACTCTTCCAAAATTAATTAATAAAATAATAAAATTAGACGGAAGGCCCAAAGTTGAAGTTACTTAATCCCTTGCCTTATCATTTACTATCTCGCTCTCTCAATCTTCACACTTTCATAAAAACTTCATTCTTTTCATTTATTATCCTTTCTTCCGCCATTTCTCTATCCCTCTTATCTCAATTAAACCCCCTTAAACCCTAATTTCCCCAATCAATTGATTGAGGGAATTCCCAATTTTGATAAGCTAATGGACCCAGAAAACAATTCTCCTGTTTCACAGCAATCCTCAGGTATTCAAACTTTACCTTCTTCTGATGCTGCAGTTTTTGATAATTTTGATAAGTTTTCCGATGATAAAACCAGTAATTCTGCTGAAAAATTGAATAAAATTGATGAAATTAATAAAGAGGATAAAACTGTGGAATTGAATTTAGATAGTGGTAGTAATAATATTGATGATAGTAGTAAATTGAGTAATGGTGGGGGATTTGAGAATTCTGTTATTGACCCAGATGAGGAAAAGGGTGAAAAATTGGTGGGTATTGCTCAAAATGATGTTTTGGGTAGTGGGTCTGTGATGGGTTCGGAGTCGAAAACCGGTGACAAGGATGATAATGATGAAAATGAGGTAGGTAGTGGTGAGGTGAAGGAGTTAGATGGTGTTGAGAAGGATGTTCCTAGGGTTAGGGTTTCAGGAGAGAAGGAGGATGAGGAAGAGGAAGGGGGAGAGGAGTGGGGGGATCCTATGGAACGGTTGGAGGCGGATACGCCTAAGGGGGAAGAGGGCGTGGAGGAGGAGACGGGTGTGGAGTCGTTTCAGGAGGTTGATAATAATGTTGAGCTTGTTGATGAGTGGGATGGTGATGGTGATGCTGTTGTTGATAGTATAAATGTGGACGCGGTTGAAGCTGTGAGGTCAGGGGTTGCTGTTGTTGGTGTTGTCGATAAGAAGGAGAGTGAAGTTGAACCTGTGGGTGAGGGTTCTATTGGTGAAAAGTCATTTGAGGCCGAATCTGTGGACACTGGTAGTGTTGAGGATGTTGCGGTGGCTTCAACTAATGAGGATGATTCTGTTAAGGATTCAAAGGTTGAAGTAGAGAAGGCTTCTGTTGTAGAAGAATCTGCTCCAGTGGATTCTGGAGTTACGGAAGCCACTAATGTGAAGTATACTGATGAGGGTGATGCTGTAGTGGATTCCATTAATGTCGATGCTGCTGAAGCTGCTAGGTCAAGTATTGCTGTCGTTGGGGAGGTAGAGGAAGGGAAAAGCCCTGTTGTTGAAAATGTCGCTCCTGCGGTTGAAGATTCTGTTACTGAAAAATCAGCTTTGGAGGACAACACGGCTATTGAAAATGGGGAAGCAAAATCTGTGGATGAGAGTGACTCTGTTGTAGAAGCGATAGACGTGAATGTTGTTGAGGCCGTTCGGTCAGGGGTAGCTGTCGTTGGGGAATCTGAAGTTGACAACACAGAACATGAAACAGACGAAGTAGAAGCTCCTGTTGTTAAAAATGTGACATTGGCCAACGACTTTGCACCGCTGGCTGACCCAATTACATCTGAGGTGAGTCCTCCTGACCTGGTATAGTTTTTATTAAATTTCTTACCAGTGTCTATATCTTCTGACCCATTTTTCTGTGTGCAGGTTGTTGATAGGTCGGGAGATGAGCTGGAAGGGGCTCAAACCAATGATGCTGAAGCACCCCAGTCTGTTGTTGAAAATGTGACATTAGCCAATGAGTTTACATCGCCGGCTGACACAATTTCCTCTGAAGTAAGTCCTGACTGCTGACTGGTATTTCTGTTAACTTTCTTGCCAATGACTATATTCAATCTTCAGACACACTTATGTTTGTTCAGGTTATTGAAAAGCCAGCTGCTGATCTCGAAGAAGCTCAAACCGATGATGTTGAAGCACCCCGGGCCGTAGAGATTGCCGAGGTACTTAACACAGAAAAAACTAAGTCAGAGACTGATTTTGTTTCCAAAGAACAGGAACCTTCTGATGATGAGAAGGCTAGTTCTGTTAAGGGGGAAGGGGAGAAACCAAGTCAGCGTTCATATGCCAGTGTTCTAGTTGACGGGCCTGATTCAACTGCCTCTGATGAGAACCTGCTTGACCAGACCAAAATGGAAGCTGAGATTGAAATTCATAATACCCAAGAGAAAGATGACGATGAAGGCTCAGCTACAGATGAGGAGGATGGTCTCGTGTACTTTGGAAATGGAAGTTCCTCTAGAAAGGATATAGAGGAATTGGAAACCCGTGATAATTCTGAGATGATTGATGGTCAGGTTGTCACAGATACCGATGAAGGCGATTCTGATGAGGAAGGAGAGGGAAATGAGCTTTTTGATTCAGCTGCGTTAGCTGCTTTGTTGAAAGCTGCAACTGGTGCAGGAACAGATCCTGGCACCATAACTGTAAGATCGCAAGACGGATCTCGCCTTTTTTCTTTGGAGCGCCCCGTTGGCTTGGAACCATCACTTCGGTCTGCCAGGCCTACCACTGGTCCCACCAATTCAGGTTTCTTTAATCCCACAAATTTTGCTCCTCCATTAGAAGAGAACCTTAGTGAAGAAGACAAAAAGAAGCTGCAGAATTTACAGCAATTAAAGGTGAAGTTCTTAAGGCTGGTTCATAGAGTTGGTTTTACCGCTGAACATTCCTTAGCAGCACAAGTTCTATATAAACTAGCAGTTTTTGCTGGGAGACCTGTGAGTCCAGCCTATAGTCTTGATAACGCAAAGCAGACAGTTGCGCAGCTTGAAGCTGAGGGGAAAGAGTTGGACTTCTCCTTGAACATCCTGGTTCTTGGAAAGTCAGGTGTTGGGAAGAGCGCCATTATCAACTCTATATTAGGTGAAGAGAAGGTCAAAATTAATGCATTTGAGACTGAAACAACTTCAGTAAAGGAGGTTTATGGAGATGTCGATGGTGTCAAAATTCGGTTCATTGATGCACCTGGTCTCAAATCATCGGCAATGGAGCAGGGTTATAACCGTAAAGGTCTTGGCATCGGTCAAGAAGCTCACAGACAAATATCCTCCAGATGTCATGTTCTACGTGGATCGCCTGGACTCACAGGCAAGAGATCTTAATGATCTACCCCTGTTAAAGACAATTTCTAATTCACTTGGTACTTCGAATTGGCAGAATGCCATTATCACTCTTGCTCATGTTTCTTCTGCTCCTCCAGATGGGCCAACTGGAACCCCTTTGAGTTATGAGGTGTTTGTGGCACAACATAGTCATATTGTTCAGCAGTCAATAGGTCAAGTTGTTGGTGAAATGCGTTTGATGAATCTAAATATGATGAACCCTGTCTCCCTTTTTGAGAATCACTCTGCCTGCCGAACGAACCGGGAAGGTCAGAAGATACTTCCTAATGGCCAAGCCTAAAGGCCACAATTATTGTTGTTGTGTTACTCTGTCAAAATTTTGTCGGAAGCTAGCGCTAGCTCAAAAACTCATGATACTTTTGACACTAGAAAGCTTTTTGGTTTCCGCTCCCGGTCTCTACCACTCCCATATTTGCTGTCTTCATTGTTGCAACCTCGGGCCCACCCAAAACTTTCAGCTGTTCAAGGTTGACTCTGACATTGACTTGTATGATGTGTCAGACTCTGATCTAGAAGAAGAGGAGGATGAGTATGATAACTTCCGCCATTTAAGCCTCTGAAGAAATCCCAGATGGCTAAGCTTCGCAGCGATCAGAAGAGGCATACTTAGACGAGTATGATTACCTGGTAAAACTTCTTCAAAGAACAGTGGAGAGAAGAACTCAAAAGAATGTGGGAGGCGAAGAAGAGCGAGAAGAATGGTCTAGGTGAGAATCCAGCAGAATATGATGGTGAAAATGGAGATCCAGCAGCTGTTCCAGTACCCTTGCCTGACATGACTTTACCTCCGTCTTTCGTTAGTGACAATCCTGCTTATCGTTACCTATTCTTGGAGCCAACCTCACAATTCTTGGATAGGCCAGTTTTGGACCCGTATGGGTGGGACCATGACTGTGGCTTTGAAGGTGTCAATATAGAGTACACAATGGGTATAGCAAAACGCTACCCGGCATCATTGACAGTACAGGTGAATAAAGACAAAAAAGGACTTCAACATCCATCTGGATTCTGCAGTTTCAGCCATATGCATACATTGTGAAAGGGGAAAGCAAATTTACAAACTTGAAGTGAACAAGACTGCTGCTGGAGTTACAGTCACATTTTTAGGTGAAAATGTAGCAACAGAGGTAAAAGTGGAAGATCAGATAATGTTGTGCAAGAGGTTGGTTTTGGTTGGCAGCACAGGAACTGTCCGATCTCAGAAAGACTATTTTGGTCTGTGAGCCAATTTTGCGTACTGGAGGAATCTATGTGTACTGGAGAATCTGTTCTTGTTTTCAAGAAGGAAGGGCATTTAGCGTCCGCTGGAATAATGAATTGGGTAAAGATTACTTGATGTCATCAAATTTATCATTTTTGGAACTTCTTTTTAGTGCTTCGTTTTGATAACGACGACTGTGACACTGACATAAAAATCTCAACACCCCCTTTCGCTCTTCTAAAGCTATAAATCAGGTGAATTTTATTTGAGGGTAGATTGAGTTGATGTTAGGCAGTGAATGTTTCATAAACGTTAAATTGTTATAGATCTACTTTAGTATATGCATAACTGGCTCACCGACTCATTAGTCCTGGGTTCGTCCTTGAGTTGTGTATACATGCTTCTGCCTGTTATTTCACTGTGAGATTTTAATGAGATTTACTGTATAAAGATACAACTACTCTTGATGGAGTTCATTCTGAAATATTGCTGCAAGTTCCTACGGAATGCTAATTCTCTTGTATCAGTGAGTCACTGACTAGTCTATTTTTTGTATGATTAATATCAGGTGGTTTGTTGGCTTTGCGATCGATATTTGTTGCCACAGACTCTCTTCTACTACAGCTCTATGATTCCAAGAAAAAGGGAACACATGAGGTACGAGTTTAAAATTATAGCTTTGTCTGTTCCTCTGCTGAATTTTTACCTCTTCTGGACCTGCAAATTGCATTTTAAGACCTCAAATGACTTTGCTGTTGAATTCTAAATTACTGTTTAGGAAAAACTGAAAGCTATTTCCTTTTAACATACCACATTTGAGATCTGTTTTTCGACTTTACTACCTTTTATTATATGCGACGTCTAATAGAACATTGGTACCGTAATTAGAATCTGGCCAAACAAGGAATATTCCTGCAATTTTGAATTTTCCTTCAGAATTTTTTCTGTTTGTTCCATTGATGTCATTGATCTCTCTCTGTTTTCTATGTTCCCCTTTTTAATAGTTGCATGACTGCATCAAGAAATGTCACTTGATTTTTCGGTTGCACCGCCTCAGTTTCTCGTCATGTTCCATTGTAGAGCAAATTTTAGGTTGTCACTGAATTTATATTTGTTGCATCTTTACATATTTGCGGCTCCTATTCTGATTTGCTGGTGTTTTATCAAAAAGGGATTGTCAGAATCTGAGAAAAAAAACACAAATTCTTGTTTCAGAAGGACCATTTTCGTCTTTCCAAAAAGATTGGATTTTGTGACCATTTTATAGTTAATTGTAATCACAATGGTCCAGTTAGTGGTCACATTTGGCTGTAAGATGGTCTCAAAATCCCGTGTTTTTGGAAAAGACCAAAATGGGCTGTTTTAAGGGAGACCAACGGGAGAAAAAAAGATCATACATTGGTTAATTGAGATTTTCTATGGCCGGATTTCACACAAGGTAGCAAAATTTCATGTGAAGTCACTTGGAAGGTAATAATTCAGAAAAAAAATTTAGAGAAGATGATAAATTTGAAAAGTGAAACAGGAAAATAATTTATCTGAAATTATATGACCTTAAATACAACTTTTGCCAGAGTTACATCTACAAGTATACATCCACAAAATATGATACCAGATAAATGGGTCAGCTAGCTAGGTTCAAAAATCGAGTCGTAATGAGGATATAGTTATATCCAACAACAAAATGATTGGGTGCGCGTGCCGTAGAAATCATCCGTAGGATCTTCTTTTCCCGAAGTGTGATATTTGCCCGTATCAAGTGAATAGTAGATAATTCCATTACCCCTACGTCTTGGTAGATAGATTCTGTTCTTCATTGTGCTATCTTTAACCGATGCTGAAATTGATGACGCCGAACTAAGGAATAACACATGATCCCCCAAATCATCCAACTTAACCCAACTCTCCTCTAAAATTTCGAACTTGAACACTTGAACCTGCCTTCCAACCTTATGAAAGAAAACAGATATGAGCTGTCTCTCAAGTTCAAGTAGATAGCATGAGTTTAGTGATGAAGTTGCTTCTTCTGTCAACGGACTATCGTAAACCTTCCAACTCCACGCTCCTTGTACCATTTCAAAAACCCCGAGATTACCTTTCACCCCGATAAAATAAAACGCTCCATTGTGATACTTGGGACTAGAATTATAACTGGCTTGAAACTCAGTATCCTCAAACAAAAGGTATTCCCATTTTCCGGTGGCAGCTTGAAAACAACTGATATGTACCTCAACAAACGCTAAAATTCCAACGGTTACAGAGTCGGAAGACATAGGACATGTAGAAAATGCATAGCTTGCATTGGAAATTGTCATGGGCCAAGAGGGGTATGTTCCTTTCTCTTTGGTGAAAGGATTGAAATAATGCAAGGAGTCTCCCTCATTGCGCAATAGCAGCCAGCCATCCTTGTAAAACTCAATCGATGTTAGAGAGGAAGGTGAATGAGGTGTCTTGATGGTATAATAAATAAGTTCAAATGGATCCCATAGTTCACTTATCCCTTTGTTATTCTTAAGGGACATGAACACAGGCAACGAACTGCCAGCTCGCCAATTTGCTAAAGGGACTTCTGTGCAAATAGTTTTGCAAGTGGCACGTAAATTCATGTAATCGAATAACTGTACACGGTTTGCTATTGATTTCAGAATGTCTGCTGGAAGTTCAGACAATGAAGGACTCGACATTTTCTTGTCCGCCTCTTCTTTCATATCCTCTACTTGTTTCATGTTTTCAGCATTCTTTATCTTACCTTCCTGAGCATTGTTCGTCTTCTCTTCCTGAATGGGTGATAACCTGTCAATTGACATTAAGACATTAGAGGGCTTGTATCTTCCTTGATTCAAAACATGTTTAACATATTCGAAAGTTTTTACAAGCGCATATTCTAGTCTAGCACAGAAATATATACGAGGAAAATCAAAACTATGCAAGAGTTATACTCGGATTTTGTCAAGGCAAAAACAGTTTATGTGACGACCCATGTCATGTTCTCAAAATGATGCAATATCCCATAAACTAAATTGAACAATCTTGTTTCCAGATGAATTATGTCTTGAAGTTTAACGGTTAAATTGCTTTCAGTTCTTGCAGGGGACAAAGAGCTTTAACAAAATTTCAGAAACATGGAGCTGATAAGACATGCTTTGTGAGATGGCAAGTCGGAAAATGTAGCTCTGACGACTAATTCAGTGAAGGATGACGTTCAGCTAATATATGTGAGGTATATTGTAATCAAACGTATGAAATTGGACGTGATCAGGAGACATTTGACGTGAACAGAAGGATTATATCCATTAGAATATGAGGTTACCATGTACTACTGTGCTAGGCAGAATTGATTGTTGTAAATTTCTCAGTAATTGATAAATATGAAAAGAGCAGGTAAAGTTTTCGACAGATTACTACTCGTAAAACAGAGTGTGAACTACTTACTTGATCCTCATATGATTACTGGGCATGAACCAAGTAGGACCATCGAAATTCCCAAGGAAGCTCCGGTGAGGCAAAATAAAAGTGCAACTATCGTCTCGCAGCTGATATACATGCAGAGTCTGACATCCTGACCTGGCCAAATATATATAGTCCCCACTATTTGTTGTGCACCATGTGGAACTATAATCACTCAACAAAATTGCACGATTCCCTAATGACTCGACTTGAATCCACTTCATTTCGGATAATTCCAATCTCCAAATGAAAGCTTTGTGGATATCATAATTACCCATGTCGTCACGGTGGCGCATGTTCATGTTTATTAAATATAGACCACCACAAACTTCAACCAAATAATCTGTAGTTATATAAGATTGGAATTTGATACTCTGTTGTGGAAGTTCTAAACGTATTGGGTCAAACGAAAGAGAGTCTGGGTTTTCGTCGATGATTTTGATGCGAATAAGTATACTATATCTTAAACCATCACCTTCGAGATCACACATGTAGGCGTAGGCATATACGTCTCCATTAAGCGTCGCAACATTAGTTATTTCGATACCTTTACCGTTATGCTCAATGCTTTGTTTGAGCCAAATACAATTGTCCCTTGCAGTAGGCCTACAGAAAAATACCCATCGTTGAAAAAACAACATAAGAGAGCTCGCGCAATTGCCAATACTATCATCATCGGCGGGGGCTGACGTTAAGACGCATATTGGCTGTCCTTTGGGCGCCTCCTCTAACACAGGGAGGGCTAGTGATTTCAAGGTAACGGGATTGTAAAGAGAGTACATCATGGGGTCTTCGCTTTCTCGTAGTACTAACCAACCTAAGCTCGAAGCTAGTATAAACTTACCATCTAATTCTACGATCGTCTTCACATAATTATTATTCGAGGTGAAACTGCAAAAAGTTTGTTTTTCAAGTACTTTTCTACAATTTTGATGAGTAGCAATGAGCCACGGGGCTTCTTCTACAGGTGGCAACCTATATTTTTCATCATCCATTATTATTACAATCTTTGTTCAAGTTACAAAAAAATACAAAGACGAGCCACTCTCTATATATACTAAATTTTTATTTCTTTTATGAACTTAGATTTGGAAATTCCTTTAAAATTAAGAAGAATAAGTGCGAGTAGATTTAGGAGATAGGAATAATTAACTAAATTAATTCCATTCCATAATTGTCTAAAAAAATAAAATAACATGAGAATAAAAAAATAAAAAACAAAGCCGACAAAAATGAAGCTAAGTTTTAAGATAAAAGTTGTAAACAGAAAAAGTCAAAGTGAACCCAAACACATACATCGCTGTCTCTCCCTATATCTATTATCTATCCCTTTTCTTCCTCTTCTTCCTCCTCCGATTAAAAACCGGCTAGTGACGGAGGTATTCGTTTTAATATTAAAACGGTTAATAATAACAAATCATTCAGGTAAATGTTCTTTTTGATTTCATCTGTTTTATTTTATTTTAATTTTTACCTATTGGTATAGAATTTACGAATTTTTTCGCCCCCTAACGGCAAATTCTGGCTGCGCCGCTAGATGTCCGATGTATATGGGGCTGGTGGGCTGGTGGTGGTTTTATTAATTTGCGGAAGCGATTGAGGCACTTGTATACAAGTCCGTTTAGATCTGTGATTTTTCAAAGTTCCAAATTTTGGATCTTTTTACTGTTAAAAACAGTAACTTTTATTGGGTGATGTTTGTTCTTGTTACAAAAATCTAAACTTTGGAATTTTTGGATATCGTATGGTGGTTGATGTTTATGAGGAATAATTAGTCCAGTTCGTAATTTTTTTAATTTGCGAGAGCGATTGAGGCACGGGTTAGTTAATGTTTTTGTATTCAAGTCCGTTTAGATCTGCGATATTCCAAAGTTTGGAACTTGGATTTTTTACTGTTAAAAACAGTAACTTTTATCGGGTGGTGTTTGTTTTTGTTACAATAGATCTAAACTTTGGAATCTTTTGATGTCGTAAGAGTGGTTGTAGGGGTTGGGGAGGTGTGGTGATTGATGTTTATGAAAAATAATCGTAATTTAGGCGGAGGTTGTGGGGCTAGTGGAGACGATCGCCTCAATGAATAATGGATGTGAAAGTTGAGATTTTCAGTTAAAACTTTCAAACTTTTGTTTTCTTTAGATTACCTTATTCCATTAGTATTTTGCGCCTCTAGCCACAAATCCTGGCTCTCTTGTTACTTGAGTTGGGTACCTTAGTTATTCAAGTCTCTTTGTTCCAAAATTCGTTGTTCAAATTCGGTTGTAAAGTTCCAAACTTTGAAATCTTTTGATGGGGGGAGGCGGTTGTCGTGGTGGTAGGTGTATGTGCGATTTTCCAAGGTTCTAAACTTTCTAATCTTTTGACCCTTAAGAACAATATTTTTTCAACTTTTCCCTAGTTCAAATTCGTCTCCAAAGTTCCAAACTTTGAAATCTTTTGACAAGGAAGGGTGGTTGTCGACTTGTCGCCTGTTGGGCTTGGAAAGCAGTGGTGGTAGGTGTATCTGCTATTTAAAAAAGTTCTAAAATTTGGAATTTTTTTACCCTTAAGAACAATAAATTTTCATCTTTTCCCTTGTTCAAATTTGGCTCCAAAGTTCCGAACTTTGTAATCTTTTGATACAGAAGGGTGGTTGTTGCCTGTCTGGCTTGGAAAGCTGTTATCTGCGATTTAAAAAAGTTCTAAACTTTGGAATTTTTTGACCCTTAAGAACAATATTTTTCAACTTTTCCCTTGTTCAAATTCAGCTGCAAAGTTCCAAACTTTGTAATCTTTTGATACAGAAGGATCGTTGTTGCCTGTCTGGCTTGGAAAACGGTGGTGGTATGTGTATCTGCAATTTTCCAGAGTTCTAAACTTTGGAATCTTTTGACCCTTCAGAACAATATTTTTTCAGCTTTTCCCTTGTTCAAAACTTTGTAATCTTTGGAATTTTGGATAGGGAAGGGCCGAAGGGTGGTTGTCCCCTTTCAGGCATGGAAAGCGGTGGTGGGAGGTGTATCTACGATTTAAAAAAGTTCTAAACTTTGGAAACTTTTGACCCTTAAAAACAATATTTTTTCAACTTTTCCCTTGTTCAAATTCGGTTCCAAAGCTCCAAACTTTAAAATTTGACAAGGAAGGTTGGTTGTTGCCTGTCGGGCTTGGAAAAGGCGGTGGTAGGTGTTTTTAAGGGTTTGTTTCATGTCTAGTGGTTTGTGTATTTGTTCTAGCTCAAATTCAATTCAAGTGTCACTTTTGTTTGTTGTTATTGTTAATAATTTGGTTGAGTGCTTGACTATTATACATTTATAAGGTGATTAAGTATAAGGTAATGGGTGGAAGTCATTCATTTCATTCTTCATTAAAAATTGTCACCCTTTACCTAGAAAGTTTATGTTTAGTAAGTTAACATTGTGATGACAGATTTGTTTCTCTCATTCTTTTTTCTTCTGTTCCTTTTCCCCTGAATTTATGTACTCCAGTTATCTAAAAAACAAAGGTTTCTCCTGATTAGGTATCACTTGACGGTCCCTGAACTTGCTTGGAATGCATCTTTTTTCTTCTGTTCCTTTTTCCCTGAATTTATAAGCCTTACTGATTTGATTTCTTTTCATCCAACCACTCAATGAGAACTTTGTTATTATTGAATTTTAAAAAATGTGGCTATACATGGTTATTGTCTTCAATCAATCATTCTAATCCCTAATTTGTGTAGAATCTTATTGCATCTGCGACTGATATATTGTCTGTTGGTGGCATACCATGAGTCCCTGTGTCTGTGACATAACGACTTGATA
>JAYMSF010000508.1:0-15514 GCA_036897335.1 Silene vulgaris | reverse complement strand
AATAGAAGAAAGTTGACAAGGTATTATTAAACGGTACAAAAAAATGGCACATATAACACCACCATTTCAAACTAAATGTAAGTTAAATAATTATAGAAAGAGAATTTAAAATACACATATACGGTAACTCGACAATTAATGAATCACCTTCACGCAGGGACGTCTTAAAACAAATTGGGGTTCTGTGCTCCACAAAAAAATGAGGCTTCGAATATGAATACACAAGTGTAATATACTTCAAGATTTAGTTTGAATTTTATCAATAAAGCTTGTAAATTCGATCACCAAAACCAGAGTCCTAGTTGACCGCTTCTCATGGTTTGAGCACTTGAGCATGGCCATAGACGCTCCTGGCTTCAATTCATGGTAGAAGAAAAAATACCTTTACTTCATTATCCTTGAACGGCTAAAGTCGCTCCCAAAATCTTAGTAATAAGCAGAAATCCTGTTTCACTTATAGATCTCTATTTTCTCATCTATCAACGTGAGACACTCATATATAGGTACAAATAACACGGCGTATATAAAAGAAAAAAAAGGTTGAATTGAAGGTCATGATCAAGTTGATGCGAGGAAAGAAAAGAAATCTTGAGCACACCTAAAGAAGAACATGAAAACACAAGCTCCAATCACCAATTCTCCGGGAAACATTGTACTACCACCGTAGCTCGGTTTCAATAGCGAGGTAGTTATTTATTTGACTTTTTTGTAAGGAGGAATTTGATGCAAAGATAACTGTTGATTGAAACGGAGAGGGTAGTAAATTCCTCTGTCTCGGATTTCATATAATTCTCAATTTCTTCAATTCTTGTTCGTGTTTTGATCAAGGAGATATTTATTTATGTTATATGAAAGGCATAATAGTGAAAGTGTTTGATCATTATAAATTGGTGCATATATATACGGAGTATATAGGAGATACTTACGTCGTCGGCATGTTTTTAAGAGTTTGAATATAAATGCATGATTTTGATTTTTGACAAGCAAGAATGATTTGTATAATAAGTTAAGAGAAAAAAAGACAAACAAAGAAAAGGAGATGTCGGTATGTATCAGGGCCGTCTAAGTAGGGGTATTAGAGGTTCTTAGAACAGGCACACCGAGGCCTATAAGATAAAAAAGTCTCAATATGCATAATCTCTTAATATCTTATAAAAAAACAAAAAATGAAATTATTTTGAACGAAATATAATATACAACACGGTATTCTTATATTTTCAGCACCTCATTTTAACATTTAGAACAAGGTCTCTCAAACTCATTAGACGGCATTAAGGGATAAAAGTATACTATAAACTATAAATAAGTACAATTGAAATTCTTATACATCTATGTTGTTTATCTTAAAACAAATTTTTATTTCATTTTCTCTTATCGCGAGATTATTAACATACTTATAAAGAGTATTTTTTTAATGAGAAGTAGTAAGATAATATCATACCGGTTATGATCAAATCAACTTATTTCATAAGTTAAGATGAACGCTTATAAAGACGTTAGTAAAACTATTTTAGTTCAAAAATTTTCTTTATAATTTAATCTTTTATACACAATGAGATATGACCATGGAATTTAACAAAGTATCCATACACATATTTTATAGTATGAGTAATATTTTTGCTAGATCTTTTTATATGTTTGTAATCTAAAACATACATCTCCTTCTTCCGGTTAATAATCTTGTTTAAAATGATAATATCTGTAATATAGTACTCCCTCCGTCCTGGTTAATTGTTATCCGATCCTTTGGTTTACAAAGACCAAGGGAAGAAGAGGGTCAGGCTAATTATAAGATAACAAATGGACCAAATTGAATGTGAAATATTAAATTGCTCATCAAATGCAATACTAAAATAGAAAGGACAACAATTGACTATGATACCCAAAAATGAAATAGGACAACAAATAACCGGGACAGAGGGAGTAAAATAGATCTAACTTACCACTTAATAATGTAATGACATATAATAACATAAACTTTTTACTATTACCTAAACAAATTGGAGTCATTTCACCATTAAAATAAATAATATCGTCTTAAATAAAAATTTGTTATATGAATCGTTTGAAAATTGGATAAGTTTTGATTTTGGCCAATCAACATCAAAGTTTGTGGTGACTGGTGGACGTTGTGCACAAATACTACTATATAACAATTGTATAATAAGCATTGTACAACCCTATACATTAATCCGAGCTTATATATGTGTAGTTTTTCCGAGTTTTGTAAGAGTTTATTTTTTTTATGTTTAAGTGTGTGAGTTTAAAAATTTTACAGCATGACTCAGATTCTTTTAAACAAAACTCGAAAACTTTAATACACAATTCGAATTCTACATCTTACAATTACATACAACTGGTTGTATGATCTACTAATTGGACTTTGTGCGTCGTGCACCATTTTTACAACACAGCTCAGCTCAAATCTCTCCCGCCTTTGCCCTTTAACATTGACAATATTCTCGTCTACTTTAAATTGTTGACAAGTGTGGATTATTATCTTGTTTTTATATGCGCCTAAATCTAGTTACAAGCATTAGTATTGTATTAGGTCGACTAGGAACATATCCAAAATATCATTACTGCGACAATCTCTTTTGAGTTATTAAAACCAAGTTAATGAATAGATTTGTTCCAATAAATGGAATCCAAGTTAATGAATATATTTATTCCAATAAATTGAATCATTGACGATTTGTAATTTGAAAGTAACGAGTTTTATCATTTGTATTAACCAACTTATACGGAGTAGTAAGATAAGTAAATAAACAGATGACTCAGTCTAAATATTATGTTTCATATTCAATTATTCATAGTCCATTTTCACAATTGAAATAAAAGCATAAGAGGCACTAATTAAATTAAGAAACAATTTTGATGCAATGTAAGAGTCCTCCATAATCCCTTTAACCTATTTCAGAAAAAAGTCTAATCGAACAACCGTTTCGTCCATGTAGTTTTTTTTTAAGGAAAACGAGTTAGCGCCACCTGGTGGCGCCCAAACTCGACGCCACCCTCTCACATGTAAAATAGTGGGACCCCTAAAATAAGGGTACTCTCACATGTACCTTATATTTTATGAATCCTCACTTATTGCATGTGAGAGGGTGGCGCCCAATCTCAGCGTCACCCGGCGACGCTCTATTATTATCCTTTTTTTAATTAATCACGTCTTTTTATGGTTCAATGGATTAAAAAATCATTATAATAATGAAACGGTATTGGACGAACCGTCATTGAAAATTATAGACAACTTTAATTACTAAGAAAAATTTAAGTTGCTAACTAAGATCTTAGAATTAACTTGTTGATTTTTAAGCAAATTCTAATCCAACTGAAATAACGAGCAAATTAAGGAATCATAATTTGTAAAGAATTTATGCTTTTAAGTGGGATTAATTTCTTTTTAAAAATAATCAATAGTAGGAGAACGTTACACAAGTTTATTTACTTATTAAACAACGATCATACTCGAATACATATTCTACTTACATACTTTGTATACGAGTAACAATTTTATTATAACTTTTACACTTTATTTATTGGTACAAAACTACTACAAAAAAAACAATTTTAATTCCTGAATTTTTGGTTTGATAACTTGTTAGGCTGCTACTAATTCTTCTTCAGCTCTTGCTAAATAAAAAGGAAATCTCTTGACAAAGTGTTACTCTTTTTTTCGCCAATTCGTGTTGCCATTGTTGATCCAAAAGCTTACGAGTTAGCAACAACAATACAATTGGTGTATAAATAATCTATTTTGTATCTGATCTAAACATAACCTAATATAATTAAAGTGGCCTGAACAACAACTCCAAATAAATCACTTATTACTAACGTATAAATTATCGAAAACTCTTTTGAATTATTATAAAACGATTTTACAGAAGACTTGCCGATATTTAGATAGGGGTAGTTTTGAAAATAGAAAGATGGAGAAATATCTACCATACACCAATAGAATTACGTAGTCAGTAATTATTAAGGGAAGTCATTTATTTCATCAAAGTTTGACTGTACTCAAAAGTTAGTGCATTTTGGCCTACGTTGTTTCTACTCGACGTGCATCAAACGCGCTCAATTTGTTTTGTTTAAAAAAAAGAAAATATCTGCATTAAATAAAAGACAAAAAAAGGAGAAAATAAAATTACGATGACCAGCATTTTAAGCCATACACGCAAATCCATCACGGGTAACTCGGGCAGCTCAAATACAAACCCCAATCTAAACGCCGTTTCTTCTATCCAATAACGCCGTTTCTCAAGCATGGATCCTATATCCGGAACAATTAATACTTGACATAAGTTTATTGTAAAATGGGTTTTTTTAGAAATTAATATTTGAATCTATTTTACTATATTTGTGTAAAACCGTCATACATGATCCAATCGTTACGAAATCGGGAATATCAATCTTTTCTTTTCAAAGTAAATATTTTGATAAAATTAATTCATTAAACCGAGATCTCTTAGGAGCAGATTTTACCTAGTTAGGAAAGTCCGTAATACATTTTTTGATACATAAAACGGTTTATGTCCTTAAAATGGCTATGAAAACAAAAGGTTTATTAGAACTTTTCATGCAAAATCCGTATTATGGGGCGTGATTTTGCGAGTTCTCACGCATTAAACACATGCAAAAATTGAACATTATCACCTTCCGTATTAACCGGCATGTTGTTCTTTATGCAACGACTTCTCAAATGCTTTTCTTGCCAAAAATTCAAATTTATCCCCTTCAGCGAAATGGCGGTTTTTAATTTCAATTTTTAGGTGTGGAAGGCAAATATAGGTGTGGAAGGCAAATATATTGGTGACGAGATTCGTCTCATATCTTCACTACATAACAAGTTAACAACCATTATAACTGTACCACTAATAAAAGTAGCCGACATTTAACCTTTTCTAATTTTATGAGATTTAATTTCTACTTAACCTTTTTTTTACACTTTAAATATCTCTAATACAAAATCCGAAAATGAAAAAAATAAAGTAAATATTTTTGTTAAACTTATTAAAAAAGAGAGGTATTTGTATACTAATAAATTTAGGTCCCACCATATAAATACCCTGCTCCCTCCTCCCTGCCCACCTTTTATTACTATACTTGAAAGTTGTAATAACAAAACTCGGTAGGAGGAAATTTATTATTTGAAGAATAAATTCACACCTAGTACAATCGGTTCGGATTTATATAATTTATAAATTAACAGTGACAATTACAGGAGTCATTTCAACCATTTTTGTGTTCAACATCACATAATTAATTAAAATTGTTAAGTACACTTAACCATTTGATCAATTTTAAGTTCTTAACCCATTCTAGAATCAATTTTAATACCACAACTTTGAGTGGGACAAAGGAGGTATCATTTATTTTCCATGGTTCACTTATGTGTAAGTTGTGTTTCATCAATTTTTAGTATTATTTGGTAATGTTATAAAATAAAAACATGCGTAAAATGAATTGTGTAATAATTAAACAAAACATTAGAATGTGTATATAATTACTTTAGTAACTAAATACTCTGTATTTTATAAAGAATTTTGTGAAGTCGCAAACATAATTATATTTCTTTCTTTTTGATAAAAAGTTAAAACATGATTACAAAAGCATATCTTTATCCTTACTTCAATCAAATTCCACAAAAGCTTTTGGATCGTAAGATCCCATTAGTTACATAATGCTTACGCCTTTAATTTACAACAATCTACATTCTCACTCGACTCTAGCAATTGGTTAACTACACTAATATAAGCTACTCAGATGATTAGTTGCTTATTAAGTTCCCCAATGTTCACTCTCAAAAAAAAAAAAAAGTTCCCCAATGTTCAACAATACAGAGTAGTAACATCGAGTTTTCTTTTCTAAGAATGTTAAAAGAGCAAATTAAATGTCGAGGGATTTAAATCTAATCATGAGTATTGATATTTATGATTGCTCTATATTAGTTTATCAACTACTCCATCCTTCTCAATTATTTGTTTACCTAGTGTTATAGTTTGTGGTGTCTAATTCATTTGTTAACTTTCCATATTAAGAATTTTTTCATGGTTAATTTAACCATCGAATTGCATTATTGTCCAAATGCCATCTAAAATCACAAGTCACAATGAAAGCTTGTTCTTTGTTCTCTCTTTGATATTTGTGTCAAAAACTAGGGCTGTTCACTAAGCCGAGCCGAGTTGGTACTGATGAGGCCGTGCCTGGAGACATGCTTGCCTGGGTGAAAGAGCTTGGGCATGACACTAGGGGAGGTAGTGTCGCCCCACGTCAGGATAGTCCTGACAGGATAGTCCTGACAAGACTAGGCCCAAATACAACTCGATTAGGGTATAGTTGAGGCGGGTCAAACAAGTAACAGGTTTGACCTTGTCGGTCTAAGGGGAGATCAACATTGGCCAACCTGGAGCCAAGTATAAGCTGTGCCGCGCCGGCCTAATGTGACAGACTAGGCCGAGCTATCCCGTCACATTGACCACCTACTAAAATCATAGGTAAACAATTAATCAAAGCAGGTAGAGAGTATTGATTCTTGTACTCAAAAAAAACATAAAACTGATTTTTTTGCCTATACACAAATGGAAAAATAAACAAATTTATTCCCAAAAAAAGAGGTTGATAACTTTTTTTCCAAGAAGAAAAGAGGCAGTAAAAATGTTAAAATTAGTGGAATCCAGAAAAAAGAAGGTAAAGAGAAAGAACCAAACATTTTTTTATAATTTTTTAAATAATTGTGGGACCACACACCCCACTCACTCTCTCTCTATCAAACTCACACCCACACACAATAATTCAACCCAATTCAAGAGAGAGAAACAAAGAAAACAAAAAACAAACCAAAAAAGCAGAAAAATTCCTCCATTTTTTCTAGAGAGAGAGAAAATAAAATTAAAAATAAATTACAAAACTCCATTTTAGCTGCTTTCTGCTGCAGCTGCCCCCTACTACAGCTAAGCTCACCATTAGAGAGAGAAAATTAAAATAATATTAAAATAATAGGAATATAGTAGCTATGGGTCAGATCGAGAAGAGGAAGAAGAAAGGACGACCGTCGAAGGCAGATCTGGAAGCTCGCCGCGCCGTGAAGGAAGAGGAGGTGTCTCCGGCGAGGGAGACGGCGGCGGAGAGGGAGGTGCGGCGGAGCTTACGGCGGAGGACTTTTAGGTATAATATTATTGATTATGATGAGGATTATCTGGACGACAGCGATTTTTTCGAGGAGGATAGGAGATATGCTGCTGTTGGTGCTGACGTGGAGGATGACGTGGATAGAGATGATGACGTGGAGGATGACGTGGATGTGAGGAGGAGGAAGAAGAGAGAGAAGAAAGTCAAGCTTGTGGTTAAGATTGATGGTGGAAGTAAGAAAGAGGCGACTCGGCCGAGTCGACGCGGTCGAGTTGAGGATGAGGATGACGATGACGTGGAGGAGAGAGAAAGGGAGGTGAAGAAGCGGAGAAGCAACGCTAGTGTTGAAGAAGACGAGGACGAGGAAGGGGATGAAGATGATGATGACGTCGATAATGGCGGAAATGACGTGGATGAGGAGGTAGTACTCATATTTTTGAAAATTTTCAAGAATAATTAAATTATTGTGTAAGACGGTCATATACTCATATTCCGATAAATGAATTATTGGAGTATTATTATAAGG
The DNA here is from genome assembly GCA_036897335.1 of Silene vulgaris. Classification (NCBI taxonomy): domain Eukaryota; kingdom Viridiplantae; phylum Streptophyta; class Magnoliopsida; order Caryophyllales; family Caryophyllaceae; genus Silene; species Silene vulgaris. The sequence continues at coordinate 7,857 of JAYMSF010000508.1, read as the reverse complement.
TCGTTGTAGGCCGTAGATGATAATTTGTGAATTTTTGTAGGAGAGAGTGTGAGTGTGTGTGTGGGAGTGGAAGAGAGAGAAATAGTGTGATTGGGTCCAGAATTGAGTGATTGATTTATATATGTTTGTCTCTCTTTCTAGGATCACCTGACTCCGACAAACACTAACGATTTTTTTCGTTAGGGTTTTAAGGTCAACGGTCACATTTAAGTAAACTACTATAATCTTTGTCTTTAAATCTAAAATCTCGGAGAATTTAATGGGGTTTTGTTTTTGTTTTTGTTTGTTGAAGAGTGTTGTTAATTGTCGCTATTTTTATGTTTGTTTGTTTGTTGGCAGGGAAGTGATGGAAGAGAAGGGAGGAAGATGGATGGTTCTAATGCATCTGGTTGGTGTTTGTTGTTATTTGATTTGATGAATTTTTCGGGTTTTTGGAAGTTCGATTTTGATTAGTTTTGTTGTTCAGGGACACCAAGGAAGGAGAATGGTGATGTTGATGTTGATGAAGGTCCTACACCGTTACCGGATAGAAAACAATTGGAAATTATTCTAGACAAGCTTCAAAAGTATGGCACATGGGATTTTGTTTTGTGGTTTTTTGGTTAATTTTGGGTGTAGAGGGTTGTTTGTTTGGTACTAATGAATTGGGTGTTTGAATATGGCAGAAAAGATACATATGGGGTTTACTCGGAACCAGTTGATCCCGAAGAGGTACTACTTGAATTGAATCCAGTTTATAAGTATGGTAATTGTTGGGAATTTGGTTGTTGATGAAATGTTGGTATTTGTAGCTCCCAGATTACCATGAAGTTATTGAGCATCCAATGGATTTTTCGACTGTTAGGAAGAAGCTCGCAGACGGGTGTTATTCTACCTTGGAAGAATTTGAGGTATATTCAATTGTCCAATCTCGGAAAGAATCTTCAATCATGCCAATATTTTTAAGGCAGATTATGCTACCATTGTTTTTGTGATGATGAGTAATTAGGCTATCATTACCTATAATATTTATGGTGTCTGTTATCTGAATTTCGGCTTTTACTGTCCAGTTTACTCCTCTAGTGCGAGACTTAACGCATCACATTTAATGCTTACTGAGCTCTTTGATTGAGTGTAGCTTCACTAAGATGAGTACTGAGTAGCTGGTTTAGAAGCTACACAGTGCGGAATATTTCCATTTTCAGTTGCCTCTTACTTCCGATATGCTGTATTTTTAGAATAACCGGGGTATAGCTGATAGTCGTGATAGAGTACTTAATAACTATTCCGGCAGTAGAAATGAAAAAACCAAAATCGGATACCACTCATCAGTACAACGAAGAGAACAAAAGAAATGAACACGAAATAATCAACCAGTCACTAAAATATTTTAAAATCTGGAAGTTGAGGTATTTTATGTTTTCGAAGATTCTCCTGAATGCAGAATTTAAAGAGACTAGTGAATTTATAGATTCTTTTTTAATGTTGAAATCTGTCACGTCCGTCATCTTCTTTTGTGAGTGCTTGTCGAGGATTGGGTGGTTGTCCCTCCGCCCAACATAATTTTTTATTAGGTTATGGTAAGTTACATTTTCAAAGATCCTCCTGAATGTAGATTTTAGAATGACCCATGAATTCACAGATTCTTTTTTTTAATGTTGATATCTGTCATGTCCGTGATTGGTGGTTGTCCCTCTGACCAACATAATTATCGATTAGGTACTGTTGTACTGATGATGGTTTTCTTGAGTGCAGAGTGATGTTTTCCTCATTAGCTCCAATGCTATGCAGTACAATGCATCCGACACAGTTTACCATAAACAGGTAATAGCCGGTCTGTTTATATAGCGGTTGCTAACATGATAGTGCTCGTTTCACGGGTATTAATTGTTATTGTCATACCTGTATGTTTTTCAAAGGCTCGTGCCATTAAAGAACTCGCTGAAAGGAAATTTCAACGGATAAGGGTTAGGATTCAGCGATCAGAGCCAAAGTCAGAACCAAAGATTGAACCCAAGTTTGAAGCGAAGTCTGAACAGAAAGACAGATCTTGTTCAGTGATAAAAAGGCAAATTAAGAAACAGCTCTGGAATAATATACAAGAACCTGTAAGCTTGGATTTCTCTTCCGGTACTACCCTTCCTACAGAAGATGTCCATAATAGTTGTGGAGCTGACCTCGTTGCCAACCACGACAGACCTAGCATCCATGACGGGCCTTTAGAGGGAGTCCCTTCTATAGTAGATTCCAGCATGGAGAGAGTTGATGATCCACAATCAGGTAGAGATGAATATTCTTGTGAGGCCTTATTTACACTTGCTGCGATGCATTCCTGTGGAAGCCATAGGAGCATATAAACTTTGTTCCATACTTCCAGTGTACTTATGGTTGTGTTCTTGCAAACTGTGACTCCCTCACTTCATTCGAATTCTCAACACTTACTTTTGGATTTAAGTTTTTAGGACAAGAAACAAAATATATAATAGGAGTAGAAGATTTACGTCCACACTCACATGGGATGATGGGAGTGAATTTGTGGGGGTATTTCTTACTAAAAGTGGAAATATAGTGGATTTGTTTGAATGTCCTCGAATGAAAATGTAGTGATTTCAAATGAATGTATGTCCTGATATTGCACTTGTATTTTTCCTTGTATATAAGTGGTAGGTCTAATTGGATGTAATTCATATTCAGGCAAGGGTGCTTTGCCGAAATTTGGAAAGAAATTGTTCGTGGTTGATGAGAATCGTCGTGGCACTTACAACACATCTAATCTCCCTGTGGAAAGACCCGACTCAGTATTTACAACATTTGAGAGTGACAAGAAGCAGTTGATTCCTGTATGTCTTTTTATAATGGCTGTTTCTCCATAATTTTTTATACAGAGTATATGGTTTTATGGTTGAGGGAGGGTTCGGTACTTCGGTTGACCGTTCCTTCAACCAAATTGTCCGCAAACTAATTTGCCAAACTTCTTTTTATTTGAACCCAGTTGGGGTTTACAAACTTGAACAGCAAACTATAATGAATACTAAACCATGCAATACTGTTCTAATCAAAGCTCTTCTTCTGCTGGTCAGGTTGGCTTGTCTGGTGAATATGCTTATGCTCGTAGTCTGGCCCGTTTTGCTGGCAATCTTGGTCCAATTGCTTGGAGAATTGCATCGAAGAGAATTGAGCAGCTCCTTCCACCTGACTTCAAATATGGTCGCGGGTGGATAGGAGAAGTCGAGCCACTTCCTACTGCACTTTTATTTGTTGGGCAGCACAAAGATCCGTTTGTGGCAAAGTCCCGCAGTATTGTTGATTCAGGTAGACATAACAAGAACCCAGAGGGCCAAGTTGCTGTTTCTTCGCACCTCAGCAATCAGCCTACCTTTACCACAAAGGTTGCCAAATCACCCATTGTTAATGCTTCGGCTCCACAATACTCTATCCGTCCTCACCATGCTTCGGGAATTCCCTCAAATATGACGCCAAAGAGAGTCGAGTCAAGTTGCTTACCTTCAAACGATCAGAAACCTAGTCCTATTTTTCAGCAGCAGATGAGAGTCGAGTCAAATTGCTTACCTTCCAATGATCAGAAACCTAGTCCTATTTTTCACCAGCAGATGAGAGTTCCGAAGAGTACCCCGTGTCCTGAAACAACAGGTGTAAGGAGAATGGAACCAAATACTCAAGTCATGTCTGATCATAAAAAAGATAATGTTCCTCATAGACAACTTTTACAAGGTGTGGAAGTTAGAAGGAGTGCAGAGCCATGTTCCCCATCTGTAGCCAATCAGAATCAGAATTTAAATAGTATTTCTCAGAAAGAGCATCGTGGTATGGATAATCCAGCATCCAGGCTAATTGTACCACCTTTCGGGCATCCAGAAGGTAATGGGCATGCTCATGGAGCATCCAATGGGACAACGGGAAACAAATTTGTGGATACTAGTCGGGTAACTACTTCACCGGGTCCACAAGTTTCCTTTCCTCAGAGACCGGACCAGAATCTCAGTGACCCAGTTCTAGTAATGAAAATGCTGACAGAGAAAGCCCAGAGGCAGCAGAATGGGCCTGGGTCAGTTCATCCTCAAAGCCCATCAGTTCCGTCTCCCCGAGCAGGCCCAGGAGGCAATGCTGCGAATACCTGGATGTCAGTAGGAGCGGCCGGATTTAGACCACCAGCTCAAAACCCTTTCTCGAATACAAGCCAAATGTCTTCAGATGCTTTATACAATGGGACTCGAGTATTCTATCCACAAGCCATGCAGTCTCGTGAAACAATGAAATTTCAGCCCGAAAAGAATGGACTTCACTTTCAAGCATTTGCAAGTAATCAAGCACCAGTCTTGAATAGACCAACAGGCTTCGCTCATTTGGCCAATAATGACTTGTCTAGGTTTCAGGTTCAAACCCCTTGGAGAGGTCTTAGCCCACATACTGAACCGAAACAAAAACAAAAACAAGATACACTTCCTCCTGATTTGAATGTTGCGTTCCAGTCGTCAGTTGACTCTCAGCAACCAGACCTAGCGCTACAGCTTTAGGGTGCACTGGAATTATATGCTGAAGATGCACTGAGATGCGGATCATCCAAGCAAAATAGTGACCAAGTATTCGCTCTTCATTTCTCATTTAAGGTGATAAGGATATTCTACTCGTTGGCTAATATTTTTTCTAAAAGCCTGCTTTACCTGAGTTGATGAACGACAGAATTAATTCTGCAACTCGATTCTGTCATTGGTTTCTTTATACAAATTTCGTGTTTGTAGTATAGGGCAGAGGAAGGTGCTCCATGTTAGAGTGAGCTGCATATTTTTCGTTCGAGATGGGATTTACTGACTTGTGGAGATAATCAGGCGATAGAGGTAGGTTTCGAATATTTTCCCAGAGTAAATTTCAAACTGATTACTCACTAATAGAAATGGCAACATGATGTATGATATTGAGTTGCTGTGTCGAGAACTATTGGTGTTTGCTATTGAGTTGCTGAAATTCACAGGCATCAAAACCGAGTTTTTCTTGTCTAACAGTTTCTATTATGCAAAATAAGTATAAAACTGTCTATTACCTATTGAAGGGGGAAAAAAAATTGAAAAATCTGACAAAATTGAACCGAATAATTCATGTTGTTATCGGCATTGTTATATCTTTAGAAGCAGAGTTGATCACAATCCACCAGTGACGCTTCCATTAAAAATCTCGATGAAATCGCCCTGACGAATGTTGTGCCATTGGAACGTCTCCCTCTCTTCCAGCACATTCTGCTTGTAAATGAAGAAGTACCCTTCAGGCGGAAGCTGGAAATTCGCACTCTGTTGCTTCTTCTCTAGCTCAGTTCTTAGCACCTGACCACATTGTCGAACCATTGAATACAATGATGATAATACTAACATTCCTCTCGTGCCAAAAAAAAAAAAAAAACATTACCCCAGTGCCCAGACAACGGAAAAACCAAGTATGTTCAACAATTGACGAAGTATGTACCTGAACTTTGTCGTTGGGATTGACTTCCAAAAAGATCTTCCTAGTACCGCATTTAGTTAGCACCACAACCTTCAATTTTTTAGCAGTCATTGTAGGAACAGGGTTCGACATGCCAGAACCAGTAGGCGTCGAGGGTGGTCGAACCAAAACCTCGATTTCTGATCCATCAGTGAGTTCATATTCGCGTAAATGCCTGTGATCTTGCAGCTCATGGTTACCGGTCATGTACAATGCTAGCCTATGGACAGGATAGCCTGAAAAACATCATCTTATTTAATCATCACTTCAAGCATTGTTGATATTTTTGCAGAGTAACTTAAGAGGTCCACATTTACTTGCTAGAAAATCAAATAAAATAGAATACGATCATCCTAATGCTAATAGATGAGTTATCGTTTTATATAATGGGACTGTCTGGTTTGTTTCACAACGTGAAACCGTCTCACGCAATAATTACTGTCGCCTGTCGGTGTGATGTGTCTATTCCTAATCTTATCTTTTTACAATATTATCATTTCATAATAGTTCCTGTGATATTATATTCCTTAATGAACATATTTGGGAAGTAATTAATGATTTTTTTTTTTTTTTTTGATAAATTACCAAATAAATTGATTATTATCTTCAACAAAAAAGAAAATAAAACCTTATTTAAATTACAACAATTACAATAGCAACAAGAACATCATTATTCATTAATCGATTGTGGCAAAACGAATAGAGATGTCGTTCCCAAATGGCCAACATGAAAATTACATTGACGGACTACTTCATAACCACTATGGTCAGTGTGATCGAACCGCAAGCAAATGTTAGCTGGTAAAGTGGTTAAAGATGATACTCACGAGTCATGATCCGGATCGTTCAAAACTTCAAATCACTTTAACGATAGGATCGTCTTATGTCCCGTTTAAATCAGAATCATAAATTTTAAGAAACAGTAATTTACAATCTTTATCGTCAAAAATTCTTAGCATTAAAAATAATCGATTTTCGACATGTTGAATAATTGTCGATGAACACATTAAAATTAACAAAATACATGAATGTGATTATACTAATAATAAAAGAATACAAGTCCCGTCAACATCAAAATCGCCAATCAAGTGCGACAACTAAAGTATGGAGTACCGAACAAAAAATTATGAAAAACAAGTACTCCTATAAAGAAACATACCTTCAATTTCGTGAAGTTTGTTCTTCAATTGCTCAACAGAATCATTCAAATCAACATCAAGAGGAAACAATTGATTATTTTGCGAAGATGGCAATTTAAACAAAACTCGGGTTTTCTTCAAAACAATCGAAGGTTGTTGTTGTTGTTGTTGATGATGTTGATGTTGTTGTTCGAGTTTGGGTTTAATTTTATCAGGGATTTTATCATGGGAATTATAAGAAGACGAAAGAAGAAGTTGAATACGCGAATTATGTAAAATAACACATGATTCGACATTACCATTATCATTAAGAACATTGCCATTAAAAACTAAAGTTTGATGAGAAATTGGGATTTCTTTGTATTTTTGAATTTTTTCTTTGATTTCATAAACACTATCAAAAAACCCTATTTCTATTGTAAATGAATTTCCTCTTTGGGTCTCAAATATCACATCCATGGTAATTTTTCTTTTGTTGTTCTTGTTTAATTGAATTGATTGAATTTTCGAATTTTTTTTCTAGTATATTTGTACTTTTGTAGTATAGTAGTTTTAGAGTTTGAGGATGCTTAAATATGGAAGGGTTTTTCAATTTTCTTAAATCTGTATTTTATTTTCTTTGGATTAAGAAGGGAAGAAATTGAAGGTTTTTTTCCTACTTTTTGTGTGCAAGTAAAATTGGTAACTGATTTCCTTTCGATTTAGTCAGTTTCAATTCAATATTGGAATATGAAAGATTCTTGTGTACATCGGGTGTACCACGTCATCATATATCCGACCTGAGTGACCGACCCAAACCGATCCGATAGGACTCGAAAATATCATGACCCAAAACTGATCTGACCCGATGACGACCCGTAACCCGACGCGACCCGATGATCAATGACCCCAACTCGACCCGGTATTGACCCGACCCGATTGAAATGATCTGACAATTATTAAGTACTCCCTCCTACCCAAGATAACTGTCCCATTTGGGTGGGGACGAAAATTAAGGGGGTGAATTAAATATAGAAAAGTATTGTGTATGGGTAAGAATATAGGAGAGAGGGTGTTATGATTTAGATGGGTAATTTGTTAATGAGACATTTAGGTGGGTTAGGGGTGGTGTGGGCCGTAAATAAAGAACATGGGTAAAAGTATGAAAGTAATAATGCATGTCCAAATAAAGCAAATGAGACATTTAGGTGGGTAGATGGAATTGGGCAAATGAGACAGTTAACTTGGGTAGGAGGGAGTATAATAT
>JAYMSF010000507.1:0-15524 GCA_036897335.1 Silene vulgaris | reverse complement strand
TTTAGATGACTTGTTGAAAAGTCAACATTGAACCACAAGCTGACAACTCAGCTTTGTGGTTCTTTGTTTTATAAAGAAGATTCCTTGTAGTTCAATTGGACTATACGATTGTAAATTTTTTTTTTTTTGTAAAAGGAAGCTCAAGCCGCAAGGTCGGTACACTAAATTTTATGGGTTATTGTATAATAACGATTTAGTTGAAAAATTCAATATAAAGTCGGTAATTCATTTTAAGAAATGTTACCTCATACATATTGTCATGTAATGCAGCAAGATCATTTTCCCGAAAAATCTTGAAAAAGACGCACTTGAATTTTATTAACCCATACTCAAAATCACTTGACCGAATGCCTATAAACCAGAATTCATCAACTCACACCGAACGGATAAACGTCACTGAAATCCGAGCGGACTAACCCGTTTGCCAGATGTGATGCCAGGGACTTGAGGATTACGTAGAAATGAGGGAGGAGTAAGACAAAGTGGTTACAAAAGTCCCTATTCAACCGTTATATTTGTGGCATGATGATTTGTTAACCTAAACTATAGCAGTCTTACTCTCCTCTATACTCTCATCAATCTCTTGTCTTGTAATAAAAACAAAAATTCTTCTTCAATTCATCAACTTAGGCGTTTTTTCTCTCTCTAATTTCTCCAAGGTAGCGATTTTTAATGACTAACTTTCCATTTTTTTTGCTGATCAATGTTCAATAATCTCATAGTTGAATCGACAGTATTTTTTAATTTTGTCGTAGTTGTCTGATAAGTCGATATTTATACGTATTTTGATTGCGAATACGTCATGCATCATTAATTACCTTGTAATGTTGTGATGGGTATTTGATTATGTCTCTAAAGATGTAATCTTTTTTATTATTTATGTACGACGATGAAATTTGTTGATGAAATTTTGAGTATGATATCTATGTTGTTTAAATTGTGTTATATGACTCGAAAATGTACTTTGTCACTTGAAAAACGTGTTAGAAAAGTCAAGCTATTGAAATAATGCTCTCACATAACGAGTGATCGAGTATATTTCCTCTTTGGCGTTATTAGTCCCCATATTATTGGTCCTTCATGATCATAACAACGAAAGAATGTAACAGGGTTTGTATGCATACTCAGATTTGTTGATGAATTGTTTGCATTTGCAGTTTCTGATATTGGAGCTTGTCAGATTGTTAAAATGGTAAGTGGTTTGCATTCCTGTGATCTGTTTCATGTAATGTACACTCGTTTATACAATCAAACTTGTCCAATGATTAATTGGGTTGTTCTTACGATAAAAATGTAATGATCAATTGGGTTGTTCTTACGATAAATGTTTTGGTCATATTATAGCATGGTTGATAAGGAAAAATGTCTAGGAAAGGCTTGTTAGAGATATTATTGTGCTCATCTTTTCGCAAAGGAATGATAATTATTCACTCTGTCCTAATCATTTATTTTTTATTCTTTGTGAGGGGTATTTTAATCAAATGTAAATAAATGATTGGAGCGGAGGCAGTAGTTTTCAAGAAGCTAACCACCTTTATCGAACAATGTATATCCTTCTAGGCTCTAGCATTGTTGGAGGGATGCGTATAGGAAACCGAAAATTCATGTTTAGATTATGATAGTAGTGAGTACTATATAAATTGTCTGTTCCAACTTCGGTCTAGAGGACAACTCTTTTCAAATAAGATCTTCTGTTCATCTGATTTGCTGCTTCGAATTGAGCTTGCAATTCAGTAAGTTTCTGGCTTTCTGCGGTCTGTTATTTCTCCGATGAGAATTTTTATTTGCATTGAACTTCTCGTTTTTGCTATTGCAGGTTATTCTTGCAGTTTCTATAATAAGTAAATCCGGGAAAGGTACATGTTTTAAATAACTAACCGAGAATTTGTATTTGGCCTTTGGTGTGATCCTTGTTATTGTTAGTTCTTGTAAAATCTTTTGTCCTATCATAACTTTGTTTCCCTCTCCGGTACAGCCTTAGTCTCAAGGCAGTTTGTGAACATGTCACGCATACGAGTTGAGGGATACCTTGCAGCTTTTCCTAAACTGATTGGTTCGGGAAAGCAGCATACCTATGTTGAGACTGAGAATGTTCGCTATGTCTATCAGCCGATAGAGTCACTTTTCTTAATTATTTTGACGAGCAAGCAGAGTAACATTTTAGAGGACTTGGAGACTTTGAGGATACTTTCTAAGCTGGTATCCATTCCACATTTCCACTGATAACCATTTCATATTTAATTGAAAAATCGGTTTCTTTCAGAGAATAACATAATTATTCTGTATGTATACTAGGTTCCTGAATATGCACCTTACTTAGATGAGGATGAGATTTCGCACAACGCTTTTGAGCTAATTTTTGCGTTTGATGAAGTCATCTCACTTGGACATCGAGAAAACATCACAGTATCCCAGGTTAAGCAGTACTGCGAAATGGAAAGTCAGGAGGAGAAACTGCACAAAATTATGATGCAGAACAAGATAAATGAAACAAAGGACATCATGAAGCGTAAGGCTAGCGAGATTGGCAAGAAAAAGGTACTTCCCCGAATGAAATATTACATTATGCCTCATTTGCGCCTTCCTCATTTGCCTCGTGTAAGTTTTTTGTATCTTATTAAGTATGGCATTTGTTCCACAGGTTGAAAGGACAAGAAGTGGTAAAGTTCTTTTGTCTCTACAATCAATGAGCAGTGGATCATTTGAACGAACCCTTAGTGACCTCGGCCTTTCTAGCAGCAATGGTGTATCGGGAAGTGGTGGTGGTTCTTCTGGGTTTGGATTAGGTGCTGATATGGACTCGTTGATCAGTAAGCCCAAGGGTATGCACACTGTCATCTGTATCAGCTTGTTTGAAATCCTTCTGAAGAACAAAATCATGCATGCATTATTTCATGCTATATTCTGTAGGAGCAGCTTTTTAATCAACAATATTCCTAATATTCTTTAAATGCCATCAGCTAGTTCTTCTGCAGCTGCTACTGGACCATCTAAGGGACGTGGAATGCAGCTTGGGAAGACGCAAAAGACAAACCAGTTCTTGCAGTCCTTGAAAGCGGAAGGTGAAGAAATTATTGAGGATGTACGGCCAAGTTCTATAAAATCTGTCGTAGCTGTTTCAGCAGTTAGCATTCCTGTTATGCTAAATGTTCAGGAGAAGCTCAGTGTGACTCTTAAACGAGATGGCGGGCTAGCAAACTTTGATGTTCAAGGAACCTTGTCTCTTCAAATTCTGGAGGAAAAAGATGCCTATCTTCATGTTCAGGTCTCCACTTATTCACAACTTATCTAATGTGCTGTACATCTTTTTTTATGATAAAATTTCAGAAAATTGGAAAATGTGAATTATTGATGAATGCCTGGTTTTCTCACCCGATGTTTGCACTGGCATCTCATTTAGGTTGAGTCCAAAAATGACCCGGGAGTTCTTTTCAAAACTCATCCCAATGTCAACAAAGATTTATTCTCAACCGAGAATATATTAGGGCTTAAAGACCCGAATAGACCTTTTCCTACAGGCCAATCTGGGGATGGTGTTGGGCTTTTGAAGTGGAGAATGCAGAGCACGGATGAATCGGTCGTTCCATTAACAAGTGAGCGTAACTTCCTGTCATATCTTTTTGGTAAAGATGCTAGCTTACCAGCATTACTTAATCTCTGTATTAATTAATTGTTTGATCGCCGTTCACAGTCAACTGCTGGCCTAGTGTGTCTGGGAATGAAACTGATGTTAGCATTGAGTACGAAGCTTTGTCAACGTTTGACATGAAAAATGTGATCATATTGGTGCCTCTTCCATCACTCAGGGAGCCCCCAACTGTGAGGCATATTGATGGTGAATGGAGGTGAATCCCTTTTGGTACTCAAACTTTGTTCTTTTATTAGTTGTGATATAATTTTATGGCAGCCAAATATGTCATGCATGTTGAATCTGTTGATCCTACTTCTCTCGTACCCCTACCCTGCCATTGGCAAGAGCCTTTGAGTCAGTGGAATCAGAAGCGGATAAATTTTTTGTCTGAAAGAGCTCGGCCCCTGTTGAATATTGTTCTTTTACATTCTTGTTCTCCATCTCATTTCTATTTTCCCCTTGTTGATTTTTTGCTCCAAGATCCGCCATTGGTAAAGTTATGTTGTCGAACATTAGTACGCTGTTGTCATGATGTTTTTTTAATGCTGTGTGACAGGTATGATCCAAGAAACTCAGTTTTTGAATGGTCCATTCTGTTCATTGATAATTCCAATCGCAGGTGATTATCTTAACCAAACTACAAAATGAATTTTATTCGAGTTTAATCTAATTCTTATATTCTGTAACTGACATTCCTCCCCTTGCAAATCTTCTGGCAGTGGATCAGTTGAGTTCACAGTTCCAACCACTGACCCATCAGCCTTTTACCCAATCTCGGTGCAATTTACTGCTGTAGATACATTCAGTGGATTAAAGGTACGTATGCACATTCTCTTATCACCACCTAGGCCTGATTAACAATATTTATGTCGCAACGCTTATCACCACCTATGCTACTCAGACTCGGATTTGTGCCAAAGTTGGACTTGACTATTTCTATTTAGCAAACCACGGTTTTTTCTTTTGCTTAAATGAAGTGTCTAAGTGCCATAACAATGTCCATGTGTCGAGTGTCCATGCAAGGTAATATGAAGTGTCCGAATAACATAGAATTCACCACTGTATGTAATTCAAGTCAGTTGTCATCAAGACTGCTTTGCATTCTGATTCAGGTCTTCCATTAGAATGCCATGCCACATTATCTGGTTGTACTGAGCCAAGTAGAATGTTTTTACAGGATGCAATCATTCATTCATATAATTATATCCATGGTGTCAAATATCGGTTGTAGTCTTAATCCGGACATTGACAACTGGTCCATATACACAGGCAACACAGCCTATACAGCCTTGAATCCCGATATTTTAATTATCTGGTCTTTTTATGCCTTCAGGTTGCTAACATCATACCACTGAAAGGTGGCGCACCACCAAACTTTGCTCAGAGAACTCATCTTTGCACGGAGAACTACAGAGTGGTGTGATCAGATGAGACAGTTCTGAATAAACAGTGAACTGCAGCCAAGGCCAGAAAATGCAGCTTCTTCAGTACATATTTTTTGGTACCTTCAGTAATCAGTATAATATGAATTGAGCATTTAGCTCTCGACAACCGAATACAACTCATTGGTTCAAAATGATACCAAGGTCATTTAAGGCCAAATTTTCAGCTAATCGAACTTACATATATTCTGCAAACGTATAAAACTTACACTATGATTTCGAAACTCAACTCAACTCAAATGAGTAATGTTGCAAAATACAAAATAATTTTTTGAAAGTGTACATTATGAAATAATATAGCATCATTTTACTGAAAATATATTTGTTTGTTTTATTTGATTGCTGGAAATCTTGAGAGATGATGGGCAGAATGGGAGAGATTGCATTTGATTTTATCCTGGAAATAATTTTGGCAACGTTGACTTGCAAAAGTTGAAACTGTACTACTGGGTATAATGTGCACCATGCTGTATTTAGATTTGTGCCTAAAGTGACTCATCTTTTTTCAATCTTAGGTGGTTGCTCAAGAATTAAATCAAGTTTATATAGATTGGCACGGTTGATTAAAATATGAATGAGTGATTTTTAAACATACTCATAAAGTCCTTATATATATACACTCGCATAAAAGCAAGCAATTTAACATTCTAAATATTTTGTTTACATTTAATTAAGAGTTAATAAAAAGGTTGTGTCGTGTCTAGTTTTGTTCCTTGTAATTTTAAATGAGTTATTATCTTTTTAACCCATAGCATAAATAACTAAAATAAGTTAATTATCTCAACCCCAACCCAATTGTTTTTCCTTTTCGATTACCCAATTCGATCCATTTAACCCTTTAGCTTTAATCAGGCCATCATTTTCAACTCACTTAATCTGTATAACCCGTTAACTCATCAACCCACTAACTTCTAAAATAGACTTGTGTCACATTTTTGATAGACACCTAATAAAAAGTTACTAACGCGATTCTTCAATTATACGGAGTTTTAAAAAAATAAAAAAATTAGCTTAAGAATTTAATTTCTGTACCACTTTGTCTAAAACGAAGAAACTCAATTCGTTACAGGCTTACAGCAACAAATCTCCCCTTTCTTCTTCCGTACAATCCCTCGTTCTTGAGTCTGTTAACACCTTTTTTACCCTTTGAATTTCTCCCTCCCTCCTTCATTTCATAATTCAACACCTTTAATTCCTTACAATTCACATGAATTTCATCACATAAACCTAAAATTCACATCAAAATCCTATCTTTTTCACAAATTTTACACCTTTTTCAATAATTCTCACCTGGGTATTGCTTAATTTCCCCCTATTTATGGCGGGAAATTGAGTTTTTGTTGGTAAAATGGCCAATTTATGATGTTTTATCAATTGGGTTTCTTGCAAATTGTGTTTTTTTCAATTTAAGCCGGTTGTAAACGTGAAACGGATCTAAAGCGACACCTATACGGCTAGGCGGTTAGTAATGAGACTTAATTAGTTGTAGAGTTAAGACGGTCTTAAGAAAGACTTACTAGTTGCGAATTATAGTAGGGTGTAAAGAAGAGACCAATGGCAGCTGGTGCAAAGCCATCTGGGAATCAAGAACAGCAGCAGCAGCAAGGTTTCTTTAATGGTGGAGGTGATAATGGTAATAGTAATAATTTAATTAAGGGTAATTCAGGTGATAATTCAGTGGTTTTGTTGGGAATTAAGCATAATCCTGGAATTTCTACTGATTGGACTGCTGAAGAACAAGCTGTCTTGGATGATGGTCTTGTCAAGTTAGTTCTTTTTTTCAATCTTGTTCCTTTTTTCTGTAGATAATGATTTTTGTTTTGTTTTAGTTTGATGTTAGTTTTATTTCGGGAAAAGCGTTTTTGTGTTGTTAACACAAGGGCATGGCTGCGTACATCTGACCCCTACCCTGCAATTTGCCGGGGTCTTTGAATTGTTGTTGTTTGGTGTGCACATGGAATCTTATTATCATCATTATTTGGTTGCAGCTTGGTGCCAGGGTTTATGAATTGTATTAGGATTGTGAAATGTGTGATGGTTGGAATATGAATTGAGAGATTACTATGTTGATTATTACTCCCTCCGTTCCAATAATCTGTTTACTTCTGATAAAAATATCCCTCACAATGAATAAAAAGGACCGAATGATTGAGACGGAGGGAGTAAGATTTGATGTGAGTCTGGAGTTTTTGGTGGAAGCAGTGGACTAAAAGTAAGCAATTTGATCTCGTATTGGTTAATGGCTAGGGCTAGTAGGAAGGTCAATAGACACCCTTCTAAATTACTGTGGTTTTGTGTTGCATTTGCTGTCATTTTTGTATGTGGAGATAGTTGTGTTACAGGAAACATTGTGGCAACCTAATCTAATGCTTGATTATTAACTGGTAAAAGTGTAGAGCCAGTGAGTCGCATAGGGTATAAGTCCGTCTCATATAAGTTTTTTTTATCGGTGGAAGGGACAGGAACTCTGAAATTTGTACTTGGTCATGGGAGACATGGCAAAATGGGGGTGAAACATTGTGAGCTTGTTTAGGAGTTTACTGGAACTTAAACTTGTTCATTATTCTTTTGGCTATAAAATCTGAAATTTCCCGCTGCTGCCAAACTTAGTAAAAATTTGGCTGGATTACTGGCGCTTCTGATAGTTGGTTTAGTCTCTCCCTGCTGTGGTGCAAGGGACAGGAACTCTGTTAGCTAGTCCATGTGTGTTTTGGATTTAGCATAGAATGCGCTCATATTGATTACCGTCATAAACAAGCACTTCTTCTCGTTTTTCATTGTCTTCGTGCTGCTTTCTTTGAGATCTATCTCACTTTGTTTGTTAAATGTAATGCAGGTATGCTTCAGAGATGAATGTCGTTCGTTATGCTAAGATTGCTTTCAGTTTGCCAAATAAGACAGTTCGGGACATAGCACTTCGCTGTAGATGGCTCAATGTAAGCTCATGACCTTATTTCAGTATGATAATGTATGCCTTCTTATATTCTTTTGATCCTACTCCCCTAGCTTTCAGTGATCGTGATTGTTTGTTTTTGATCTTGATGTTGTTTATTATAAAGTATCTCATTAGATACCCTCACTTGGCCAGCCCATCTTTGACGATCAGTAGTAGGTGCACAACGTTTTAAGGGCAATATTGAGAGATTTTTTACCTTTAAAAATTATGTTTGATTGATCATTGGTTCGTTATAACTTATAATCAGCTTCTTTCGTCGAGTTTTGCAATTGGTCCTGATAAATCTTACGCTGGAACTTGGATATGCGTATTAGGCTCTTACAAGTTCTGGAGGCACCTCTAGTTACCACCTCATTAGCACACACTGTTTAGAGAGAAAAGATAACATTCTATAAAGTGAGAACATCTTCTTTGAACCCTAGTTTTTTAAATACTGTAGTCCTTCGAGTCAATTGTGAATTTTCTGAACACCAATTCGGTCATCTCCAACCTTCATTTTAAAGATAAGGCAGTGATATGACTACTTGCTCTATCTAGTTTGAAACCAATACTCGCAGCGTTTTATTCGTATGTTAAAGAGCTTCTGTTGGGACAACACTATACTGTACTGATTGAGTGACTGGAAGCTATTAATGTTAATGAATTGAGTTAGTCATTTGGATGTCTCTGTTGTTGTAAAAGATTGTACTTTCATTTCAACAGGGAAACCTGGGTAGAAGTGGCGCATAAATTGAGTAATAGAATAAAGATATTCCTTTGCTTTGACCTTTCACTGCCTTTGTTCAGAAAAAAGAGGTCAGCAAGAGACGAAAGGAGGATCATACGAGGAAAAGCAAAGATAAAAGGGTAAGGCATGCAAATAAATGTTTTTTTCTCTCATTTTTAAGTGCTGTTATTTCATTGCATTTTCCGAAATAGATGCTGCTATTGAATCACTCTTTTGCTATATCGGAGCAATTTTCGGTGCTTTTTTCAGGAGTCCTTGACAATGAGTTCCGTTTTTTTGTCTCTTGACGGCAATTTTTAGTAGAAACTTGTGTTCTGTAGAATTTTGTGTTCTTCAATTTCTTAATTCATTTCTGCTATGTTATCTACTCAACCCTGATGCTTGTCTCTTCCTATAATTTTTGTGCCTCTGGAATTTAATTTCTCTTTCTCGTGAGTATTCAAAATCATTTTGTCAGTGATGCGTTCTTTTTCCCATTGTTTGGCTCATCCTCCTTTCTTAACTTGCTTTTTCTACCTCGTATGCATTGGTCCATAGTTACCCACACTTCTGATATCAAGTCACGTAGTTCTATGTGATCTGGTTGAGAGGATTTCTTAGAGGGAGGCCTTATTGACATCTAACTAACAGAAATTGGTTCATGAAAGTTTTGGTAATTACGTTTTGTCTTTGATCCTATAGTTCCTGAAATTGAAAATTTGATCCTTCATGAATCATGTTCCATTATTAATCTGAGTGACTATGTTACTCCGTTTCTGATTGCCTCTTAAACTCGTGTCCGACACTCAGCCTGGCAATTCATTTTTAAGCCAAAGATGATATTTTTCATAAAATACTGGTGTCCAGTAATTGGACATGTACCTGTGTGGAAGTGCCGGGTACTAAGTTCTGCTGAGTCTAAGAAACATTGGTGACAGTCCTTCACAAGTACACAGCTGTTCTGTAACCCTTGAGTATCAATGTGTGTTGTTTTTGGAAAAATAACAAAATTCACTTTATTCAGGAAAAAGTGACTGAAAATACATCAAAGCCGCCGCACATGGCATCAAGGCCTGGTGGTCATCCTCATGTAATGCCTCCGGTTCCTGTAGACAATGAAGATGGTGTCTCTTTTGAAGGTACATTCCTAAGCTTATACTCTCGATGCCTGCATGGTGCATATTATCTGAGTTGTGCGTGTATGTCCTACATAGTTTGGGTTACTAGGACATTAGCTTGAATAGCAATAAAGTTTAAGTACCTTCAGAAGCTCCCATCGGTAATGAAGCATTTAGATGTGTCTTCTCCTGTAAACATATTAACTTCATTAGTCAGAATGACTTAATAGTGATGAGTTAGCTTGCAGATAAAATACTGAATCAATAACCAGTGTATTTTTCTTAGGTCTGCAAATGGATGTATCGTCTCTCTTTCACTTATGCCCGTCCCTCCTTTTTTCTGAGGAATTGATTCTGCTTGATTGACAGAAATTAAAATAGAAGTCAGCTATGGCTTCAACAATACTCCTCCATCCCAAATATATTGTCCCCATTTCCTGTTTAGTCCATCTCAAATTAACTGTCCCCTTTCTATGTATAGTAAATAAAAATCGTGAATATCCCATTTCATCTGAATATCCCATTTCATCCCCATTCTATTGCTCTTATTTCCTCTTAGTCAAGACTATATGGTAATAATGTTATTTCATCACTTTCTCTTAAATCCAACATTGTAGTCAAACTTAAATCCAACATTGTAGTCAAATGGGAAATGAGACGGAGGGAGTAATATTTAAAAGATGGGTAGGGAGTATTACGAAACTCGTTCATTTGTTTACCTTTGATTTTGGCACAATTATTAAGGAAATGAGAGGGAACCATTTGTGGTTAGTGTCATCGAATGACAAGTGGATTATGATGGGTAGGGATGATCATATCAAACATAAAAAAGCACTCCAAATATAGAAAGGTAAACAAATGAATGAGACACCTAAAAGGCTAAAAATAGAAAACGTAAACAAATGACCGGGATGGAGGGAGTATGTATTTGCGAATATTATCATGGGTTTCACATCTTTCTACTGCTGTCACTTACCTTACCCTGATTATTTTCAGCAATTGGAGGTCCTACTGGGGAGGTACTTAAGCAAAATCAGCAGTTCTTCCAACAAATTTCCACAAACTTCTCGTCTTTTCAGGTAGAGATTATATGGTCACTATTTATAGAATGTGTCTCACACAATAAACTTGCTATTTTATCTCATCAATGCATGCAAGCTGACCCCTATGGCGCTATTGTTGTTGGTCTGCTATTTCTTGTTGAAACTGGATAAAAGACGCTGCATGATTGTCCGCATCACTTTTCATAGATTTGTTATCCTAATCTTTCAGAGGTGCTTGTGAGTTGTGTGTTAGAGTATTACATTCAATTTGTGTTTTTGATATGAAACTGCATGTAAGCTTAGTTCTATTCGGCCTTTCTGCTTTTCAGATACAAGAAAACATCGGTCTCTTTTGCCAAGCACGGGACAATATTACGAAGATAATGAATAGGTAAGTTTCCTATTATGCACCATATGTCCATATTTAGTGGCAAAGTTGTTTGTCTGCTGCTTAGTTGACTTTGAAGAACTTGAACTGAAATAGATAGAAATCCATAGGACCACATATTACTGATTGTGTGTGTAAGAGGACACCTTTTGGTAGTGAATTTCGTGGTCCAAACCTTGGGAAGTCTTAGCACCAAAGCTAAACAACCAAATCAGTTTATTTTAAGTTCTATACAACGTTCTTTGATACTCGAGAAATTCTGTACAACGTTCTTGAACTTGTAGTAACAGTGTTCTTGAGCTTGTATGGATTTTACTTTTTTGACATCCTTTTATCATTTAGACATGGCTATTGAGTTTCTGCGTGCAGAGTTATTGAGCTTGTAAAAGAGCTCTTGAACACATTTAGGTTTTGTTCGAGACATAGTTATTGAATTTTGGGACAGTTTTTGACCTTTTAAACTAAGATCTTGTGCTTTGACCACTTTACATGCAACCGATCATACTATCTTTTTTTCCATGTCGTTTCCAGTGTGACCTGGATAGACCACTTTTAAGGTTAGTCTACGGACTCCATTACTATTAGAGGCCCAAGGCACCCAAGCCCTGTAAACCAGTCGGTTAGGAATTCGGGAGTATCTGACTTGGAAGTTGGGAGTGACCCGACTAACGGATTCAACTATTTGATGAAAATTCGTGCATTTCTAGGTTATAATGAAATGTTCATGTCTCATATCTGTTTGAGGGTCAAGGGTCGATAACTCGGGGTACATTGTGGTACGAAGTCGTGATGTCTTAAAACATCGACTACACTTGATGTTAGATGATTGATTTGTTTAAGGTACTTGTTCATTTTGTGTTGTCACTGATGGGTGTGCATCACTCAAACTAAAATGGCAGCATGAGCGATAGTCCGGAAATAATGAAGCAAATGCCTCCTTTGCCGGTAAAGTTAAATGACGAGCTAGCAAACACCATCCTCCCTCGATTGAGCCATCGTAATCAATCTTGATTCCCGGCTCTTCGTTTTTACATTTGAAGATCTGTTAGTCAGCTAAAAAGAACGGGATGGGAAACAAGCGAAGATGCTGATTCTCACTCGCGCTCTTTACAAACGTGAAGTTTACTGTATTTCTCAAAAGAACTAGACTATTTCCCTTTTACAGTTTACAGTCAGTTACATAGTTTGTATAGTTCTCCTCCATAGTTAGTCACTGTTGATATTATTGGTGTTAGCAAAGTTAGTATAGTTTTACAATATTTCGGAAATGAGTTGTTAAAAATGTTGAATCCCAGTTTATTTATCGTTTATGAGTAGCTTTTACAGGAGCAATGCGGGTTTAATATGTTGGTTTTGTCGTGGAGGTAGGCAAGTTTAGTCGATAAAGGCATAGGTTACTACTACAATATACGGAGTACTTGTGAACTATTGTCGACAAGCCATCGGAAGTCGGAACAGTCACATTGAATGTATAAAGATGGTACTAATGGCATTTAATAAGGACTAAAGAAACAGAGTGACCCGAAAACCTCGTGGTACACCTCAATGACACCCTTAAAAGGGAGGGGCCCTATATTAGATTTAACATACTGTAGAAATTATTGAGGAGTACTCTATTTACACATGCACCCAACTAATGCATCAACTTAACTTTGATCAACTTATTTTAGGAGCCTAGCCGGTGGTGAACATGATTAAAGTCGGAACACCCACATATAAAATCCCGCTTTTTTTATCATCAGACCTGGCAAAACTAATTCGACCAGCAGCCAAACAGAGAACTCAAAACTTGAATTGACTCGACCTGAATACTTATTATCGCATACTGAAAGTTATGCTCAAATAACTTGATAATACACCCGGAAATGACACGGATTATTGCAAATACGAAATGACTCGACCTAGACTGACCTGACCTAGTAACTCGTTTATCAAGTCTAGTTAGGAATTTAGGATACTCTCGAAAATAAGTCTAGAATACAAATAGAGAATCTGTATTTTCAAATTTGTTATTTTGTAAACAAACATCGGAAATCGAAGTTTTGACCACTAAGAAGCCTCATCCCACACCGACAAAGCTTTGTACAAGCTTTCGACTTTCGTCTAAGGGTGTTTTCACAATGACGTTGATTGTTTTGCATTGTAATTGCAAGATCCAATGTGATTAATTATGAGTGAGCACCCACGTAAAACGGAATTTATGGTTTTCATGAGTTAATAATTACGGTCCACACGTGTGCTGTTATGTAGGCCTTCAATAACTTGACACTTAATTGTGTTGCCTTAATTACTCCACCATTCAGGCATTCCCAACCTGGAAAGACGGCATATTTAAACTCTTGTACGTCTCAGAAATGTATCTCTCCAACTTTGCAAACTTTAGATCATAATCCTTTGTAAAGTTCTCCTTTGTTTCGAGTTAGGATCCTTTTTATTTCTTATCAGGTGATTGTTATATTATTGTTCTCGGTTTTGTGCTAACTTGTCCATTTTACATGAACAATTTTGTACTAGTCTTTTTAATCCTGATCGAGTCGATCATTTATTTATTTTTGATTAAAATATCTCTTACAATGAGTAGTATTTGTAAATAACTAATTAGACGAAAAGATTAATTTGTGCTTCTGGAAAAAGAAGAGTGCAGAGTAGCTTAAAAGCGAAAACAGTAGAAATTTGGAAGAGGAAACATGAAAACAAAAGAATCGAGTTAGGTGAGATATGGTTTTAATAGGTTGTACTTCATAATCGCTACAAATACTTCTCATTCATTCAACATTGTCAGGCCTTGATACAACTATTTTTGTCAGTCTATTTGAATAAGGAAAATATAAATTTTGCTAACTTATTCAAATTGATTCTTACATACGGAGTATTTATTGTAAGAAAAAATGTAACAATTGGTCAATCAATATTGTATAATTATGCTATTCAAATCACGTGTAATTGTGAAATCTGTATAATCAAAATTAAGAATTGTAGGTACGGAGTAGATGTTAACCAGCTTAATTGGTAAATTGATGACTTATGACCTGAGTTTAATCACCGCCAACACCAAAATCATCTTGTGCCTCCCTTTACACCAAAAAAAAAATTGATCTTCTATATGATGGTTTAATATTAATATAATGTAGCACAATATAAAATAAAAATGATAACCATATTAATTTATGCAGAAAATAATACTTATATATATAAACTACAAAAACTGTTTTAAACAAAACTTTATATAAAAAGATTACTCCCTCCTACTCAGGATAACTCTCCTTTTAGTTAAATATATGAGTGGAGTATTTTAATCATATGAGACAGTTATCCTAATAAGAGGGAGTATTATATTCCAAGAATGTGTGCTATTTGTGTTTAAAAAGTACTCATAAAATTATACTACCTCCAATTTCCTTTGTTGTTACCCTTTTAATAAAATATGCCTCACATATATTAAAGAAAGGGGAACATCAAAGGAAATCGGAAAGAGTATAAAGGAGCTTTTCAAGCCTATTTGGCGAGCTTGATTGACGACCATATTAACACAAACACAGTAGGCTACCTGTAGAAATCATTAGTTGAATGATTAAATCCCACCTTAGATCCTTTGCTTTTATATGTGACTAATCACTCAACTCTAATCATATCATATTCTCCTTCCGTCTCGTCTCGGTCAATTATTTTCTATTTTCTTTCTAGGTGTATCATTCAATTGTTATTTATTTCTATTTTTAGTAAGTTTCCACATGTGAGTAAGTGAATATTAGTAGTTGACATGATGTGAGAGAGTTCTTTAATTTATCATTATTTTTCTCTTCTTTTTGTCATTTTTTCTTAATTTTTGTGTTAAAACAAATAGATAACAATTGACCGTGATGGAGAATGCATGTGATGAAAATAAAGCGTCAAAATTAACCTAATGTCACCAACTCTAATTATTATTATTATGCCACTAATTAATTAGCCTGCTCCTTTATTGTGTGATGTCCGACCAACTGTTCTTATAGTTTGGATTCTATTATCTACACTGTTTGTTTTGGATCAACGTCTCCATAATCATGATTGAGTATATAGTGTTATACTTCCTCCATTCAACTCCACTCTACCACTTTCCCTTTTTCACGTTTGCTAACGCGTGTTTTACGTGCTAAATATCGTTAGTTACGTATTTGCAAAAATTATAAAAGTTAAATATTTTTGATGTACTCGTAAAGACGAATCAAACAAGATCTCACATGAATATATTTTCACTTAC
>JAYMSF010000506.1:0-15529 GCA_036897335.1 Silene vulgaris | reverse complement strand
ACCCCTCTCTCTCTCTCTCTCTCTCTCTCTCTCTCTCTCTCTCTCTCTCTCTCTCTCTGATAAGCGAGAGCATGATGTAAAGAAAGTACTTAAAGAAGTTGCAGGAGAAGTACCATCAAGTAAGGACACGTCTTGGTGGAACGATAGCGAAGTAAGCGATAAAGACCAAATGTTATTGTTATGAAGGTTTGGGGAAATTGTAGGAAATATGAGAACTGTGCGAAGTACTATAAGGCTAGAAGAGAAGCTAGAAAGAAAGTGCGTGATTTGACGACAAAGGTCAATTAAGAATTGCATGTAAAGGGAAAAAGAAATCTATGGAGGAAAACAAGATATTGGGAAAGTTAATTGTATGAGGAATGTTGTTTGCAAGATTTTGGATCAAGATAATGAGATAAACGACGGATAAGGATCATACTTTGATAGTTTGATATCATATTAAATGGTTATCAAGATAACGGGATGTTAGGTATGTTTTCTTTGACTATGGTTAATTGAGAATTTATAGGCAGAATTCATATGAGTGAAGTTAAAATCGCATTAAGGAAGATGGGGTGCCAGAAAGCAAAGAATCACTTGATATACTTATTGAAGTTGGTAGGTGTTTGGGGAGAGAGAATTCGAATGTTAACAGTGCTTTCCACCAAGATTAGGAGAAGCAACAAGATACTGTGGGGTGTGAAAGAAAAGTACCCTTGTCCCTTTGTATAAGAACAAAGGCAGTGTTCAAGATTGTATAAGCAATAAAGATGATTTGGCCATTTGAGACAGACCAATTGCTATCCTAACTAGGAGGCTTGAAAATTGGGGAACAGATCAGATTGCAAGGGATAGATGAAGACCCTTGAAAACATGGATTAAGGTAAAATAATACAAGGTTTATTGGGATTAAGGAATAGATGGGGATTGAGAGGACCATAGGGAGGAAAAGAATTTGTGAATGACGGACTTTGATTCATACACTTTTTACTATAGTTATTTAATTAAGTTGATTTTTTCATTTATTTATTTGGTGTTTTTATTTAAAGAATTTGTGAATGACGCACTTGGATTCATACACTTTCTTAAATGAACAACCATGTGATGTTTATGTGTACAATTTGTTAACTTTTATTGTTGGTAGGTTAACAATGCATGGCTTCTCTACAAGTCTACCACTGATGGCGAAGGTTCAGTATCTGTTACCCTTCAAAGTTTTAATGTTCTCGATGATCGTGAGGGCACGAACGAACGGTATAGACTTGCAATAGGACAGCCGGAGAACATTGAATATAGTTCTTTAAGCTTCAAGAACAGTGAGGCTGGGCAGATTTCAAATTCTAAAGTTTCTACTGTGCTCGAAAGTACTGCAGTAGCTACGATGCTTATTTTTGATGCCACCTTGAGTGAGCAGTCATCCTCTGTTTGTTTGTGCGTACAAAGACCTCAGTTGCTTGTTGCTCTTGATTTCCTTCTGGCTGCCACAGAATTTTTTGTCCCAGCAGTTCGTGATGTACTTTCTAGTGAAGAGACTGAGATCTCAATGGATTTAGTTGATGCAATTATCTTGAGTGACCCCACTTTTATCCAACCTTCGGCTGAATTTTCACTCTCTCCTCAGAGGCCATTGATCGTGGATAATGAAAATTTTGATCATTATGTGTATGATGGGAATGGTGGTACATTACTGCTGAAAGATAGACAGGGTTCTACCATTTCTTCTCCTTGTGAGGAAGGTACAATCTTTGTGGGAAATGGAAAAAAGTTGGTATTCAGAAATGTCCTTATCAAGGTGCTGGTCCCTATTTCACATTCTGCAAATAATTTCATCTTCGTGGTTTCAATATCAAATAATTGAACAATATGAATGTGTTGCAGGACGGGCGGTTTTTGGACTCCTGTATAGTATTGGGAACAAATAGTAGCTACTCTGTTTCCAAGGAAGATCATGTCGTTTTGGAGACTGGAGATGAAGAATCTTTAGAAGATTCATCTGGGAGTCATGATGTCAGAGAACCTCAATCTGCGCAAACTACCAAGTCTTCAGAATTTGTCATTGACTTGCAGGTAATGTTTAGTTAGGCAAATAGTTAATTGACTGATAGATCTTCCTAATTCTGCCTACCTCATGGTTGTCTGACTGGTGCAGGGTGTTTAGTAATGCGTAAATAGATAGATTTTGTTGTTGCGAGAATGAGAACAGAAGTCTATAAGAACTATCTGATTCTTTCTGTGAATAAAATTATTTAAATTTATCGTGTGATTCACCATAAGAGGACTAGACTATGCCGCCAAGACATACTTAGCATATTCGTTCTTTCATTTGTTGGTTACCATAACATCATGTTTTGTCTTCCAGATATCTGCTTTTAGTTCCTTCTGATGGTAATTTGACTTGCAGGTTATTAGTCCAGAGCTTACTTTTTACAGCACATCTAAAGATGCAGGGGAATCTATTAGTCTTTCTAACAAACTGTTGCATGCTCAGTTGGATGCATTTTGCAGGTTAGAATTTCTCCTACACCTTGTTATAAATCAGTTAGACAGCGACAACACTATTTTGGGAATAGCCAATTTTGATTATAATTTCTTTTTTTGATCGTTGACTTCTCATTTTTGCCATCCAATTATGCATCAATGGCGTTTGGGAAATTTGTGTGACCCTGTAGTCTGCTGAGCTTATCTATGTGTTCTCAGAGGAGTCCTTAATTCTCCGACACTACGTTGGTATTTTTGATGCTGGTTTCAGGATAGTTATGAAGGGTGAAACTATTGAAATGACTGCAAATGCGCTGGGATTGACAATGGAGAGCAACGGCATCAGAGTTTTGGAGCCATTTGATACCTCGATCAAGTTTTCAAAAGTTGCTGGGAAGACAAATATACATCTCTCTGCTTCTGACATTATAATGAATTTCTCGTTTAGCATTCTACGTCTATTTTTGGCTGTTGAAGAAGAGTTGTTATCCTTCTTACGAATGACATCAAGGAAAATGACCATTAGTTGCTCTGAGTTTGACAAAGTAGCTGTGATGGAATGTAAGTTTAGATAATTTTGTACATGATGTCAGTTATAGGAGTTTAGCAATTTTTTTGACTAGTGCTCCTTATTGTCTTGATTTAGCAGGTCCGGACACTGATCAAGTATATGCATTTTGGAGACCTCGGGCGCCCCCTGGCTTTGCTGTTCTTGGTGACTATTTGACTCCAATGTAAATTACGCCTGTTTAATAGTTTCCTGCGTTCGTATGTAACAATCTTTTTCGTATTGTCTCTCTTCTGTTTATATATACAAACCAATCTGTTGACAATTCTACTTCTGTATCACAGTGACAAACCACCTATCAAGGCGGTTCTAGCTGTAAACAAGAATCTTGTAAAAATCAGGAGACCTGAGTCTTTCAAGTTAATATGGCCACCTATCACATCTGGTACACCTGGTGTCAATTGTGAGACAGATGACATCAAAAGAGTTCCCCATGTTGTCGCTAAGGGAAACGTTAGCTGTTCAATTTGGTATCCTGTGGCTCCAAAAGGATATATCTCCATGGGCTGTGTGGTTTCTTCTGGCATAACCCCACCCCCTCCTTCAGCAACATTCTGCATCATGGCGTCTTTAGCTTCATCTTGTTCCTTGAGAGACTGCATTATTATTGGTGGAAGCAATGAGTATGTGTATATATAACACTTTCTTGTTGGTTTTAGTACTTGCACATAATTGACTGTTGAAAGTTTTAAACCTTTCAAAGTTGCCTATCATTAAGTCCCACTTGCACATTTAAAGTTTATAATCTGAAGATAATGTGCGAGTGTAATTAAATGGTACATATGGACTAATGATGGGTGAGTTGGTCTTTATAGATTGTCTAGAATGATTTTCTTAATAATTGTGCACTTGTACCAAATGTCATTTATATATTGAGGGGTTCTTTTACTTTGCAATTGGCTTTATCCATTATTTGGTTCTTTGGGTTTCAGATCATCAATGGGTTTGCCCTTCTGGCGCGTGGATAATTGCGTTGGGACGTTCTTGGCCACAGATCCCAATTCAGGCAATCTAAGTGGTGGAGCATATGACTTGCGTCATATTCTTTTTGGGGCCTCCGAGTTATCGCAAGAAGTTTCCGGTAGTACTTCCACTCATGCTTTAACAAGTCAGGAGCCCCATCCTGCGCAGTTTCCGTCTCTAAACTCTGGCCGGCGTTTTGAGGCAGTAGCCAGCTTCTCTCTGGTGTGGTGGAATCAGAGTTCAAGCTCGAGAAAGAAACTGTCAATATGGCGTCCTGTAGTCCCTCCAGGGATGGTATACTTTGGTGATATTGCTGTTAAAGGGTATGTCATTGCTTGTGTGTTCCCCTCAATAGGTTTGTCACTTAATTGTCTTTCTTCCCCCTTTTCCAATCTAGGTTCCAGTGAATTGCAAATCGGTTTGAGTGTATTGACTGTGTTCTATTGTGATGCTGACCTAAGTCCTAAAGTCTACTTTACAAGAGTCACTCTTATAAGTTATAATCGTATTGCGTACTACATGTGGTGTATTCACAATGAATTAGGCAACTTTGTTTCAAATGGAGCCAAAGACTCTCTATTTGAATGTGATGCAAAACAGCAAAATGACTCTTATATGCTTTTTTTTGTGAAGTAGTAGTTGGTGGATGCAATTCTTGATGCAACTTTCTCTATGGAGTAATATGAAAATATTCTTCGTGTGCTTCAGCCTTCAAGCACAAGGATAGGACGGTGTACATCCGACCTCCTTTCGTTGCCACAGGCTGGAGCTTTTGAAACAGGAGGTTAAATGGTTAATGTTAATGATGGGTATGGCTGCAGGTATGAACCTCCAAATTCCTGTATTGTTGCTGAAGATCTTGGTGATGAGGTATTAAAAGAACCTTTAGGCTTTAAAATGGTTGGGAAAATCAAGAAACAAAGGGGCTCTGAATCTATTTCATTGTGGTTACCCCAAGCTCCTCCAAGCTATGTTTCATTGGGCTGCATTGCATGCAAAGGTGCTCCGAAAGTACAAGATTTTAGTACGTTACGTTGCATACGAAGTGACATGGTTACTGGGGATCAATTTTCTGAAGAAAGTGTGTGGGATACGTCTGATGCCGGGCACAGTTCAGAATCATTCAGCATATGGACAGTTGGTGGTGATCTGGGTACCTTTGTGGTGCGGAGTGGTTACAAAAAACCCCCCAAAAGATTTGCATTGCAGCTTGCTCATAGAAGTTCGACAGATGGTCCTGAAGATACAATTATTGATGCAGAAATTAGAACATTTTCTGCTGCATGCTTTGATGACTTTGGTGGCTTAGTAAGTTCATATAGAGGCATAAAAAACTTATTGATGTCTTTAATCTGTCTTTTTGTCAGAGCTATATTATGCCATTCTTCTTGTTCAAGTGTGAAAAGTGCTTTCCCTTGTATTTTTTTTGGAATTTTGCAGATGGTTCCATTATTTAATGTTTCCTTAAGTGGAATTGGATTTAATTTACAAGGAAGGCCTGACTATTTAAACTCCAGTGTCAACTTCTCTCTTGTTGCTAGCTCATATAACGACAAATATGAGTCATGGGAGCCTGTCGTGGAGGCAGTTGATGGATTCTTGAGGTAATTCTTCCCACTCCTGATTCACGCTAAGTTTCATATCTGCTCTATGTTGATCGGCTCAAGGAATGTTTACCGTTAGAGTTATGGTGCCCCTCTCACTTGTACAGCTGGCCTGACATATTTTGGTTTTATTCTGATTGTGGAGCTAAAAACTTCATAGAAATAAGATATCCACCACCTACAACATGCTTCTTTTAGCTTTATACTTTATTGAAGTTACAATTTGGTGTTCTTAATGAAGATGAAGCTTTCTATTTGATTTGCTTCAAGCTCCAAAGAGTTGGTTGCATATTTTTACACAAAAAGATCTGCTCCCCCAGACCCCCGATGGCCGATACCACCTCTCTTCCCCCCGATAGTTGTCTCCTCATCATTGAGACCGTCGCTTTTACCTTGGTCGGAGTCTTAATCTTGCCTACGATTCCATCACGCAAATTGTGGGAAGCACAAGACAGTCTGCTCGCTTCTTCTGGTTCCTTAGTTTGGATTATTCCCATGAAATAACCCTTCTATTTATTGTGAAGACAGTCATAATGCAATTCTTGACGCAATTTTCTTTTTGAGTCAGTGGACCAACCTCTCTACATTGCTTACACAGGCGTAAGGTTGCATACATCTGACCTCTTTCTACCCCGCCATTTTCGAGAGCCCTTGAGGCACTGGGGTAATGTTGTTGTAAGTAGTCATGGAAGATGTGACGTTAGATATCTTTATTTTTGTTGGGGATCACTGTCAGTTATTTAGTAGTTTATCAGGTATATGCAGCTTGAGTAATGCATTATGTCTTTCATTTTTGTTAAGAGAAGTTCCTATCCTCCACCCATTTTTGCATTTCGAAATTTTTATTGGCTTCTCTTCTCCTAAAGTTGACCTAGAAACACTGTATAGAATTCTCTTAGCTCGTGGCATTAGATTGTTCCATGTGTGGAATATGTATAAGGGTGCTCATGCTCTGCTGGTGGTTCTTCTCATCCATGTTTTTGATATGAAAGTCTCGTTATATCTTACTTATCAATTACTTATCAAAATGAAAGTCTCATGAAAACAATTTGCAGGTACCAGTATGACTTAAATTCACCTGGCTCGGCCTCTCAGTTACGTCTCACGACAACAAAAGATCTAAATTTGAATGTTTCCAGTTCTAATGCTAATATGCTCCTCCAGGCTTATGCTAGCTGGCATAGTCTTAGTGAAGTCCAAGAATCTTATGTTAGAAAAGTAAGTTTTTCTCAATAGCTTGAAGCTCTTCAAATTTCTGTTAGGCTGCCAACTACAGGTTGGAGTGTAACAATATGGCCTTCTTTTCTTGTAATTTTTAAGGATATTTTCTGTTATTCAGGAATATGTACTAATCTTCCATGCTGATTAACCTTTTTGTGCAGGAAATTGTGTCTCCTGCTTCTAATGTCGGGATAGTGGATAACGTCCTTCATAAAAGAGACTATTATATTATCCCACAGAACAAGCTTGGTCAAGACATTTTTATTCGAACCACTGAACAAAGGGGCCTCTCCAATATATTCAGGATGTCCTCTGGAGACGTGAAGCCTCTCAAAGTTCCTGTGTCCCAAAATATGCTGGATTCTCACTTGAAAGGTGTCGCAGGCCAAACGTGCCATCGAATGGTGACATTTATCATCGCGGAAGCACAGGTTTTTTCTTTATCCTCTTTAGCAGATTCTTCGATTATTTTGTAGCATGCTCTTTTCCAAAGCCATAATATGTGGTCCATATATAAGTTCCCTTATAGCTCTCCACTGATGGTATGTTGTTCTTATAGTTTTTCTTCTGATTAGTCATCCTCTTGGGGTAAATTTTATCACACAACAATTAGGCCTATGCCCTTATATGGAACCGCGTGTTATCACACACACAAAAAAAATGAATTTAGTGAAGACGCGTATGCTATGCTGGGTGTGTGGCCATACAAATACAAGGAAGGATAGACTGAGGAACGAGGTGGTTAGGGAGAAAATAAGAGTTGTGCCTATTGAGGATAAAATGAAGGAAAATCATTTACTCTTTTCCTTGTTAACGGTCTTTAGAATCCAAAATAGAAAAAAATTGCACTAAACTTTATCTACAAAATACAAATCCGTTAGGCTAGTGATTAACAATTGCTGTTATAAGATTTTAATTGGAATTATAAGTTCTAAAGCAAAACAATTTTATGTTTACGGAATCTTGACTTTTTTTGATGGAAATCGTTGATTTGTGCTTGTTGACAAACGAAATATAAGCTTTTGGTACCTTTGGGCAGAAAAATAGTTAGTGCCCTTGTGCCGACGCGGTTAATTATTAGGTACTTCCTGACAGAAAACCCATTTATTTGCAAAAATACTCCAATGTTTTGGTAAGAATATGGAAGCATTTCCTTTTTTGCTTCTAGGCAAATATGCAGTCAACTCTGCTGATGACACCCGAGTCTTGCCACTATTGTCTCTAGAGAGTAAAAGAAATATCTTATCTGTCTCTTATGTCATGTTTAAGAGCGATATTCAAGTTGCATGAGCTCCAAGTGGCTTAATTGACCTCTCAAGAAGATGTGGTTTTCGTTGAAGTATTGGTCTTGAGTTAGACTTCACTTTCCAAGACTGTTTTTTTTTGTAAAGAATTCATGTCTTGTACATATGGCAAAAGCATGCTTACTGTCATTCATAATAGCAGGATATCTGAGTACTTATAAAAAAAAGCAGAAAATCTGCATACACCTGATGGAGTCTGTTTTTGTAGCAGATGATGTTTTTGAATATATTCCCAGTCTGCAAATTTTTAAAAAAGTGATACATAGATAAGATGCCAGTCATTCCGTTTCTATTTCATCTCTGCTTAGCCTTATGTCCATGACTCCCAAGTACATGATGTTTATTAAGGATAAAAATTCATGTTAGGCAGACATGCTTCTGTATATGTTAATGTCTGAGTTCAAATGTTTCTCGGTATTTGAGGACAGTGTGTCTCATTCCATGTTATCATTTGAGATGCAGTTCCGAAGAGTGGAAGGGTTATCTTCTCGTCAGTATACTGTGGCAATACGACTGAGTCCTGATTCTATTTTGTCAAGTGGAGTGTTCCTAAACCAGCAAAGTGCACGAACTTGCGGACAAAGCTCTGAGCTCATTCCTTCTACTGAGTTGGAGTTCGTTAAATGGGGTGAAGTTTTCTTCTTTAAAATAGATACCCCGGTATGTCAGAAACGGTTCCTTTATAGATAATTTATTTCTTCTGGTCACTTCTCTCTGTTCTCCTTTCGGTTTCGTGATAACCTCCCCCTCCTCCCCTCTTTTCTCTCGTGCTTAGTTATATCTGTCAATGTGCACTTGCATTCACGAGTTACTGTTTTGGCAAACCATGAGATGCAGGTGTATTCATGATCTATTTTTTTCTTTTCAATTTCAAATGATTGTATGCTTGGTCTTCGTTATGTTCACTGAGATAACTATAGGATATTGGGTTATATAAGGCTAAATGCAATCGGTCTCTTTCTATCCCGCCATAGGTGCAACTGTGCAAGTTTTCTAAAAGATGCACTTGCCAGTAGTGGCGACTGGGGTAAACTTTAAGCGTTGGGATGGATTTCTGGATAAGTTCTTGCTGTTTAGCGTGTCTGCGTCCATCGTGTTGTGCTTTTTGAGTATGTTTATGCTATTGGAAAACTAAGCCATTTAGCTGGAGTACTTCTGTGTACATGTTTGACACACATATGTGGCTTTATGACCAAGGTTTGTGATTTGTAGTCAAGTAACAAGATTTAATACCATTGGAGGGGCATTCTCACTTCAAATTTGGTTAAATGTTAAAGGGGAAGGAAATAAAACCCTCCACTTCTCCCCCATTTTCTTCACCCAATCCCTTAGCCTAACTTGGAAGATGGCTCGATTCCTCATCCTCCCTATCCTTTCTCTCCAATTCCTTTTGTGCGAACAAGTTCTCTGGAGCTGGTTTAGTGTGGATTCTTCTGTAGTATATAAGGTTGCTATCTATGGAATATTTTGTTTGAAGTATCTACTTTGTGTGTTGTTTTAAAGAGTTTTTATTATCTGAGCAGGACAGCTACAAGGTTGAGTTCATTGTGACGGACATCGGAAAAGGTACGAATTTATTGAGAGTTTCAGAGTGCCAGAATTCTTTTGACAATGACTCATGCCTTAATGTGTTGTCCTATTATGATGCTTAACTAACATTTGTACCTTGTTTTTGGTCGGTGGAAGAGTTTGATTAAGATTCAGTTCGCATTTATTGTTTATTGTGCACGTCCTTGTGGCTAATTAGGAAACCCTTCTCAATAATGAGGTGAACGTTTCAATATTTGGGGGTGAGTTTAACGTAGAACTGTAACAGTTCACCCCAAACCCTTGAAACCATCACCACGTCCTACTGTAAGGCCGTACGATATTCTTACCTAAGTTTGCCTTACAGATTTATTATTTGCATGTCCTGACAGGTGTTCCTGTTGGATTTTTCTCGGCCCCTTTGAAGGAAGTAGCAGTTTCGGAAAGCACATATCCTCAAAATGGACTGAAGTGGATCGATTTATCCCCTCCTGAATTAAAGGTGGTTTTCAATTTGGTTGCTTTTCCTCACCTCCAGCAAAATTTATATCCTGATGTTTACTCAAGGTAGTTGAACCATAACCTTGTCAATACTTTCTGCATATATTTTCAAAGGAAAAGAGTCATGAAGGACCAGGCGCAAGATTGAAGCTTTCTGTTCTTTTATCACCGAAGCTTGAAATTAACAGCAGCAAGCAGCACTCAACTGGTGGTAAAAAACATGGGTTTATCCAGATTAGTCCTACTAGGGAAGGTCCTTGGACTGTAGTGAGGTTAAACTATGGTGCTCCTGCTGCTTGTTGGAGGTTAGGCAATGATGTTGTTGCTAGTGAAGTTATTGTCCAGGATGGCAACAGATATGTAAATATAAGGTCTTTAGTTTCCGTGCGTAATACTACCAATTTCACACTTGATGTATGCCTTAGAGCCAAGGTGCCTTCTGAATCAAAGAGGTTGTCAAACGACCTGTCATCTGAGAAATCTACTTTAGATCCTGAAATGATTGAGACTGTGGAATTTTTTGAAGTGGAAAAATACGTGCCTGATGTTGGTTGGGTTTCCTGTTCGGGAAAGCCTAGCAATGAGCCATCAGCTGGTGGAGTTCATAGCAAGGTGAGCTGCATTACTGTTGTGTATGTTGCCTACTGTGAGTAGTGAACTAAATGTCTATGTATTTATTGTTTCTTATCTTCACACTGTGATTGTGTGCAATGCATTCTACCGTGCAAATATGGTTTGCTTTAAGCATATGCAATAATAAGAACAATATACTCTTATTCCCAAAGACATTTGAGATTGGCCATCATTAGCAATGCAATGAAATCAGTAATGGAAGTAGGTGAAACAAAAACAAAGTCAGCTTATGAAGATTTTTTTTGATAGGATAAAATTCTATTAATGAATTGGTATAAAAACAAAAATGAGAATTTTTTATTTTTATTGTATTCGTATAACCCCACCTCCCCTCCCCCCCAGGGAAAAGGAGAAAGAAAGGGATGCATCTGATTAATCTACTATGTAGGAAATTTCTGGACTAGAGCCAACATCTACGTGGGAATGGGCTGACGAATGGCATATAGATGAGGCAGTTTTGGGTAATGCTGGTGGATGGGCCTATGCTCCAGATCAGGAAAGTCTGAAGTGGCCCGAGTCTTATGACACCAAGAATTTTGTAAATTATGCGAGGCAACGCAGATGGGTCCGAACCAGGAGACATGTCTCAAGTTATGGGGAACAAGTTGTGTCTATTGGCCTATTGAAGCCTGGGGACTGTTCCCCTCTGCCTCTTTCTTACTTGACACGAGCCAGACCTTTTGTTCTTCAACTACGGCCTTTAGATTTTGGAACTCAGGATGAATATGCTTGGAGTAAAGTCGTGGATAGCTCTGTGGAATTGGGATCTGAGAAACCCCAGGAAGACACTGACATCTGTGTATCTAATCTGGAGGAGTCTGAGAAAATTCTACATTGTGCACAGATCAGTGGAACCTCTTCCGGTGGGTCTCATGGAGTTTGGTTCTACTTGAGTATCCAAGCTTCAGAGATTGCAAAGGATATCCGTGCAGATCCCATCCAGGATTGGAGTATTGTGGTCAAGTCTCCATTATCCATTACCAACTATCTTCCATTGAGAGTCGAGTATTCAGTCCTTGAAAAGCAGTCAAGTGGTCACTTCCTTGCTTGTTCTCGAGGGATATTTAGTTCTGGGAAGACTGTCAATGTATATTCTGCTGATGTTACCAAGGCTTTATACCTATCTCTACTTCCACAGAAAGGATGGTTACCATTGCAGGTAAGATTCTGGAGGTACTTGCTTCTTTCTTTCTTAGGATGTTTTCAGTCTGATTTCTAAATTCTCATGCTAGTTTTCTCTGTCATATTGTTTGTTTGATAGGAAGCTGTGCCTATATCTCATCCTAGAGGGCTCTCATCCAGAACACTAAATCTAAGGAGTTCAATTTCTGGAAGGTTGACTCACGTTGTTGATTACTTGCATTTTTGTTAGATATTCCCTCAGATTTGTTTCCGTATCATTTATTTTTCTGATGTATTTTCTGCTGCAGGACTGTCCAAATTGTCTTGGAACAGAATAATGACAAAGAACAACAAACAATGCCCAAGACTGTTAGAATTTATGCTCCATATTGGTTTACTGTTGCGCGGTGCCCCCCTCTTACATTTAGGCTTGTCAATAAGGCTGAGAAAAAAACGATGAATATTTCTTCACATTTTAAGGCCACAAAAAGAAATACTGATATCAGTGAGGAAATTTCTGAGGATGAATTTCATGAAGGCTGCACTATTGCTTCATCTCTGAACTTCAAATTAGTGGGACTACAGGCGTCTACTGTCAATTCTGAAGAAGATACATTTGGGCCCACTGCAGATCTGTCTCCACTAGGTGACATGGTAAAATTGCCATTTTGCCAAGTTGTAATATGCTGCAAGTCTCATGAAGCACAATTACTAATTAGAACCGTCCATTTGCTGTACAGGATGGCTCAGTGAATTTGTCTGCTTATGATCCCACTGGAAACTGTATGAGACTTTTTGTCACCTCAAAACCGTGTCCCTATCAGTCCATTCCAACAAAGGTATTTCTTCAAAGCAAACATTGAGAAAGTCGCACTGACAGATGTGACAAGTTTTTGTTTTTGTTGTTGTTTGTCAGGTTATCTCCATAAGACCATACATGACGTTCACAAACAGAACTGGTCAAGATATATATGTTAAGTTAAGCAGCCAAGATGAGCCTAAGGTCCTTCGGGCTTCAGACTCAAGAGTGTGCTTCTTGTACCGGGAAACTGATGATTCTAATAAACTTCAGGTACTTGAGACTGATCAGTTTGCTTTATATTGCTTTTATATATCGTTCATCCTTCTCTTTAAACCATGAGTATATCAATGTTTCTCTGTGCTTAGACTGGCTGCTGCCGTGCAGCATAGTTTGGTCTTCTTTATTTGGTCTTCCTTGTTCTGTGGCATGATTTAGTCGTACCTTCATGTATACTACGTGGACCTTTTGGATCTAGGATTTTGAAGCCTGGATAAGACTTTGTCGTTTTTTTGAATGCAAGCAACGCGTGTTATTAGGAACCACTTGTCCGACAGCCAGACACCTTTAGTTTGTGAAAAATATCATGTTTTGGCCTCAAATCGGTTGAAATGTTGTATCGTGTTGTGTTGATTGGGCTGACAACCTTAAAAAGAGTTCCAGACCGTCTTCTTAGTTAGCTCATTGTCAATGTTCCTACTTCCTTGTATGCCCACACGTCGAATGAAGCATACACCTCTTTGTATACGTATCTTTTGAATATAATTAGACATACATTAAGGTTGTGTGTTAGCCTCTTTGTGGGAAAAATGCCACAATGATGTGAATGAATGGGTGAATGTAGAATGTTACATCATCTTTATTACCCCAGAGCTCTAAAGCTCCTGTCTAGGCATTGAAAGGGGATGTATGATGTGCATGACCTTTTTTCTGTGTGGATTTGTTGAAAACACACTGAATTTTATGGTTGATGTTCTATCTATCATTCTTTTAATGAAGTTATGTATTTTGTATTGTATGTTAGACAACAACATTAATATTTGATAATTCTCTGAACACACTGTAGATTTGCTTAGAGGGTACAAAATGGTCGGTTCCTGTTGAGATTTTGAAAGAAGATACTTTTTCACTGGTCTTGCGAAAGGAAAATGGTGAACGGGTATTCCTACGGACAGAAGTTCGTGGCTATGAAGAAGGATCACGTTTCATTGTTGTTTTCCGTCTTGGCTCAACAAAGGGTTCCATGAGGTGATTTCCTTGAGTTTGCATGCATATGCGTATAAAAGAAAAGCCGGTTAAATGTTCATGTGCTTCTTATAGATCTTTGCGAGTAGATGTGACTGGGCTTGCAGTTATCGGTGTCCTACACTATCAAGTTCTTGCAAGCATTTCATATCTGTGAAATTTGTTGTCCACTTAAATTATTCTCCAGTTGTTTTTTCCCTTTTTCCCCTCTTACATTGACTTAAAAACCTGATTAAACAGGATCGAGAATAGGACTAGCAGCAAGACCATTAGCCTTCGTCAATGCGGGTTTGCTGATGAATATTCAGTCTGTTTGACACCTCTTTCAACTGCCAAATTTTCCTGGGATGACCCATATGGTCAGAAAAGCTTGGAAGTTTGTGTAACTAATGGCAGTATTGTGGGCACTGCAAAGCTCGATTTGGAAAATAGTACATGTTTGATACAAGAGGTGGCAGGAGTGCAGTTTCAATTGATATCTGCAGGTACTGTCAAGGTTGCTCGCTTCATTGATGCACATCTGCTTAGGTTAAGTTCACAAGGAAACCTGGGAAGTTTTCAGCTGCAGAGAGAAGTACATAACCCCGTTTCTCCATTTGAACTTACTGTTGAATTTGGTGTGCTTGGTCTTTCTGTTGTTGACCATAGACCTCGAGAGATTTCATTTTTGTACTTGGAGAGAGTATATATAGCATATTCTTCTGGCTATGATGGTGGAACTACAAGCAGGTGTGGCTGTCTATGCATATTCTTGTTCTGCTTTATGTCAATGTACTCATAATTCAGTTAAATTTAATCGTAACTCGTTATTTTAAGCCACACTTAACAAATATGATGAGAATATTTAACTTTATAAGAAGCTGGTACTAAATACTTTCATTCAAGAAATTGCGGATTGCTTATGCGGAAGCTCGTTGGTATACTGACTATTTAGCATCATCCAATCAGGTTTAAGCTCATATTGGGCCATCTGCAGATCGATAACCAGCTTCCTCTCACAGTGATGCCTGTCCTACTAGCGCCTGAACAAAGTAATATACAAGTGCCGGTATTTAAAATGACGCTGACTATTCGAAATGAGAGCACTGATGGCATTCAAGTCTATCCATATGTGTATATCAGGGTAATGTTGAAACACTGCTTAAACTTAATTTTATGTTTCCTGTGGATAATATATAACCTCACACATATGACCATAATGCTGACATGACAGGTAACGGACAAGTGCTGGAGAATTAATATCCATGAGCCAATTGTATGGGCTGTAATGGATCTCTATAATAACCTTCAGCTGGATCGCGTTCCTCAGAACACAAACATTACGCAAGTTGATCCAGAGATACGTATAGAGTAAGAATATCTTCATTGAGCATTATTTCTACATTAGGAGATTAGTGGTTGCCAGTATTAGACAGAAGTGAGTGTCATTTTTTATATTTTTAACAATTCGCTTTTAAAAATCAGTTGCCAAATTTGTTGGTTCTTAATTTTTCTTAAGATATGTTTCCTTGTTTATTTGAATTCATCATCTATGTTTTCTCTCTTATGGCTTTACAATTAGAAGCTTTATGAATCTTCTTTTTTT
>JAYMSF010000505.1:0-15529 GCA_036897335.1 Silene vulgaris | reverse complement strand
GGATCGGATTTGGATCTACCAAAACCCGATCCAACCCGATCCATTGCCATCCCTAACTGGGAGCTGTAAAAGGGTAATTTAAATGTTGACGGGTTTCAAACCCATATCATGGCATTCATGGGTACCACCATTAGATGACTTAATTAGCTAGTATGAGACGGTAGGGAGAAAAACTTAAAGCACCTGATGAACAAACAACAGCTGGGGAGGCAAGTCTGTTGGAGCGTTAACTGTGTCTTCAATTTGAGCTTTAAACTCTGCCTCCTCTTCCTCGTCTCTTTCTAGAGACAGGTCCCATATCCTGGACATAAAACCAAGAAAATTTGTTAGTCTGTACTCTCGGTGTCATTTTAAGTCAGATTGTCAACGGGTTCTTACGTGAGCTGATTATCAGAGGAAGAGACTGAGAGGGTTGAGGCCTCATGTGGGCTCCATTCGATAGAGGTGATGGGGAGCTTGTGGTATGTGAAATGAGCCACCACGGCATCTCCGTCCTGCCAAAGAGTTGTAAATTGAATCAGTAAAACTTAATCCAACAAAAACTAGACCATGCAGCTTGCAAAAATCCAAAATACTAAAATTGCCTCATTTGACCTCTCCGAAAGACCGCCAACAAGCTAGGTTAATCCAACTATTTTGGACCTCAAGAACCTATGCCAGCGACACCGACATATGGACATGGAAATGACACGGATAGTTTAAATTAACCAATACGTGGACAAGAACTCGCTGCCGAATCCGAGTAATTTAGTTCACAAGCATAGAGCAAGAATTCAAAAGCAAAGAATAGCACGGCAAAGTAAAGTGTCAAATAAACCGCATAGAATGAAATAGAAGCTCTACAAATCATTTACATCTATACTAGGAACCAGGATCTAAGCATTTTTGGTACTGCCAAAGTGCCAAGTCATAAGTTGAGCAAAACGTGTGTTGGCTGAGTAACGTGTGCAGCACTGCAGCTAGACTTCTAATGGAATGTTAATATTAAAGTATTAACGCATGCATTCAGTATGGTGTTGATGGAATGTTTTATGAGAAATGAATCACAGCCCTTCGTCATTGATCACGGGGTACAATAAGAAACCAATTCTATACCAAAAAAAATGGTCAATCCGTAGTAAATGCAAACAGCTACCAAATGTGAGTATGTGACATAAGTAACCCGACAACATTATTTCAACCTGCATTCAGTATTTACAATGCCTCCGACAAATTACCACTAAAGCTGGAGATTTTTAAGAGCTACTGTACAGCTCAAGCACACAATTCAAACCAAATGATCAACAGAAACTGTTAAATCATATTTCGGAGTTCCTTAGAAAATAAAAGGTTTGGCATAAATCAAGAGCAGTTTCATGTACCCTATTCTGTAAGATTAATTTAGGTGGTACTTTTTGGTCTGTGCCAGCCTTTAGTTTACGCTTTCTTTTCAGCCATGTTTTGAGTGGTTAAAAATGAGGAGCTCCCTGAAGTAAACTATAGGTGGAGACAGAGGGAGTTCAATCTGAAAATGCTATTAGAAAACCCACATTCACACAGTTTGAAAAATAAGGAAATCTATACCTTGATCATTCTGAGATCACGGATTGAGAATGACCCATCATCACTTCCAGATGCCAACATACAGCTAGCTAACCTGATGACAAAAAGTATGTTAAGTTAGGGGGTCATGTACAGGAGCAAATGATCACAAATTCACAACCACGCCCATATTTTTTAACGGCAGTTAGAAGGTTGGTTAACCTGTTCCATGAGAGTACATTTACATCTGCATCGTGAGCTTTGAATGATGCTGCGGCAGACTTCCCTAGACGAGTGTCCCATATAGCAATGTTCTTATCCACGGAAGCAGACGCAAATACATTTGCCTCTGTAGGGCTCCACTGTCAGCAAATCAGACATAAGTGTCAAAACAACAGCTCTACTAATAAAAAAACTAGATCGCACTTCCTGACACTAGTTGTCCACTTGTCCATAGTACATTATTACACATAAATTTTGTATGATACCACTTCACTTAGAAAATATAGTGACCACTTCTACAAAATTAATAGGAGTAACTTGTATACTACCAACAGTTACCCAAATATCTAGTAAACTTGTTCATAATGGTAATGATTATTTTAACGACTTCTGCACTTTGTTTAGATACATAAAGAGGAGGAGAGGAGACAGCATTGCAGGGGGAATTGAGGCTTCAGGCCTGGTTTAATCCCTGCATAACTGTCCTATGTAGGAGATATTTTAAATAGGCTTATAGGAGGGAAGATGGACCTTCATTCTCTTCTAATCTACAAACGGCTGGTGAGTAGTGACCCTTTATTTTCTAAGCAAAATGATTGCATGCTAACTTATGGAAGACCACTAGACCATCTTGCAAGAAATTTACCGTCATTTTATAGAATCTTATTTAGAAAAATAGTTTCACCTGAAGATCTTCCACACTTGCAGCATGACCAACAAAAGGCTTCTTATCAACATTCCATTTTGTTCCAGATTCAGGTTCCCAAAGATAAATAGAATTTTGGCAGTCACCTAATACATCATCAGAACACAGTATATTTCACCACCATTCAACAAGAAACGGTTAACGGGACTACTAACCTACTATTTACGTTTAATCATACCAGACACAAGTCTTCCTGGAACAAGGGGACTCCAATCTATAGCATAACCTTCATCTTTATGTTTGAAAATGCTTAATGGGGCCTGCTTAAATATGGTAGCGTCCCTAGCACCAGCACTAGTTTCTGACTCTGCCAAGAAATTGAGATGTTTACTGAAGTCCCAAATCTGCAAAAAGGTGCTTAACTTAACATACAGACTGAAATCAAGAATGCATCAGTATGTACATATGCCATAGTAAATATGTGGGTTATCAAGGTGTAAACTTTAAGAATACCTGCACAAAGCCAGTATCTCCCCAAGTCGCACAAATATGGGGGCTTTGAGGCATCGAACGTGTTCGGTTGATACATCCTTGATGAGCCACCTTCCGTGACTGCACATATACAAGGCAGATCAATGATAAAACTTGTCATGAGTAGTTCTTCAACAATACTCTAACAACAAGAGATGACTTCGCTAGAAGAATATTGTATAGTATATGTAACTCGCCTGCAATACAGGACCTCCTGCGCCACGCTCTTCTTCTTCGTCGCTATCTTCATCACTATCATCATCACTGTCCATGTCAGAGCCTTCAGCTGATTTTTTAGGTACTAAATCACGCCTCTTTCCAGAAATATTAGATAGCTTAAATATTTCGATGGAATTATCAGTTACTTTTTGCGCCTGAAAAGCAAGATATGAAAATCAAAAACC
Source organism: Silene vulgaris (assembly GCA_036897335.1). Taxonomy (NCBI): domain Eukaryota; kingdom Viridiplantae; phylum Streptophyta; class Magnoliopsida; order Caryophyllales; family Caryophyllaceae; genus Silene; species Silene vulgaris. The sequence goes on along the minus strand of JAYMSF010000505.1, from coordinate 12,205 downwards.
AAGGAGCATAGTATTGTGCAAATCCTAAATTTTGCAAGTGATAATTTACTGAAATTTTAAGGTAGCAAAAAGATAATGACGTAGCAAGGATTACACACAAAATTAATGCTGGTGATATAGTGATGCAGTTGAAACTCAATGACGTTTAACTAATAAGACAGATAACAAGTTACAATATTCACAGTGCCTCTGATTCCCTATAACTTGTTCAGGCACAGTATCTTACCCCATGGAAAAATCTATATATTGCACAATAACATTTCAGAGATAGCAGTTCTCGTGAAAAATAACATATATATCTTTTCCATTTTGTCTCTGAAACTATCATTTTATAATGAAGAAAACGTTAAGCTGATAATAAAGAAAGAAAGATAGTTGAAAAAAACATATAAATAAAGTGTGGATAGAAGAAAAATAAATGACATCCAAATAATCCAATGTTGAAAATCTTTTAAAAAAAATAAGCTATACATAGATTTTAAAGGGAAGATATATGAAAACAAAATCAAGAGACACAAGTGATACAAAAATTCGCAAGGTAGCTGAAATCATACGGAAGGAAAAGGATTAGCAAATGAACAATAGAAAAGTAAACAAACTAGGAGGGATAAAATTGAACTCCATCACAATAAATTCTTTCACTCCACTCCAACCTGTCCAACACTATATTTCCTTCAACACTAAGTGGACCCAAAATCACTTCGATTCAACATTATTCTTGTTTTCTTAGGAGTTCTCCTACGCCCAACACTCTTATCACTAAAGTAACTAAACAAGACATGTGACTATACTAAGAATGTAACAAGAAATGAGTAAATGCCGGTGGTGATAGTGAGTTTGATCACCATTCTCTCACATGCATTTCAATTTCCCCTCTTATGTGTAGGGACTACATTGTCCATGTGAGAGGGTAGTACACACGGTGAGGCCTAGTCACTGTCCGCCCAAGAAACACTCATCGGTAATAGAAACAGATAACACAAATACAAATAACAATAAATTCGGAACAGGTATGGAAGCCAACCTGTGTTCCGCTGACAACATAAATAGTATGAGGGAACTCTGTCCGGATTAATCCAAGAGAATCACGAACGATATCAAAACTGCACAATTAACCACAAAGTTAATTTATGAAGTTTTCAGCATCTTTCACCAAGAATAATAGTCACATAACTTGAATCTTCATTAGTCGAAGTGTCGAACACACAACACTATGAAGTGAATTCAACACCAAAACAATAAGTACATTACAGAACATGAATATTGTAATGGAGGCCTGTGATGATGAGACAAGAAGCAAAGGTGCGCACCTAAACCACACGAAGTACACAATATATAAACAAATATTTTTCGAAATAAAATGGTGCAACAGTTCTCTTTTTGAATTTTAATATGAAAAACATGAAGAAGTAGAAGATAGGGGTAATAGGGTAAAGGGAAGGTGTATTGTGTATAATAGAAAAATTTGAAGAAACGGTATTAAAATGCATAGCTGCCTCACTTTGCTTCACAACATTTACTTCTTTAGAATGTCAACCCCTAAGACACTCAGCCTAGCACTAGAAGCACGCTTTTTAACTATGCTCTAGTATCTCAAAGACATTCACGAATTGCAAAATAAGGAAGGCTCACGTGTATGCAACCTTACATATGAGCATAAAAAGCATGCAAAACTTTCAAGTCTTCTAATTGAAAGTACCAAAATACAGCTCTTCTAATTACTGAATTGTTGTCCAATATTTAATTTTCAATCGAAATTCTAAAAGCTTTAACAAATAAACATTTCTTGTGGTGCCCAAACATAAAAGCAGGGAAAACATGTGGAGCAAACTCTCATCGTTTACAGCTTGATAGGATTAGTTTGTGATGTCACTTCATACAATAGGGCACAACAAAATACCAAGCCAGTCATTTGAGCTCCCCAAACCATACAAATCATCCCAGTTTACATGCATGCCAAATTGAAAACATTGCATTGTAATCGACAGGATGACAGCTCGAATCCAATCAAAACATTACAGAAAGTTCAATATTCCTTCATTCAACCACCCTCATGTAAGATTCAAGCTCTTAGCACTACCACAAATTTGAGCTTAAAAGGAGCAGGAGAGGAAAAAGAGGTAGCATATAGGAGTAGGGTATCTCAATTTCAATTCAAAAACGCATCGTCTCAGAAAATATACAGATACCATTCAAAGTGGCGGAACTAAGGGGGCTAACAGGGACGGTCGCACTTTGAGCAATGACAAATATGACAATTTTACTTATTAATTGCCAACTTCTTTCAAGTTTATGTCATTGCATTACTAGTTCACCCAAAACTATAAACCCTTGTTCCGCCACTAACCATTAAACGGCCAAAATGCAATCCAAAGACACAATCTTTATAGCTCGAATCGATTCAAATTACATAACCCACATGAATATCATCAAAATTAGGCCCAAAAAAATGAATAAATATTAAACCTCAAGCAAGGCCAGCCTTCCTGAAAGGCATGAAGAGAATTATAAGCAGAAGTATCACAGTGAAGCTCTTCACCATCTTCCATGCCATCCACACCAGGCTGCCATACTCTAGCCGGCGCCGAAACGCCTGCTGCTGCTGCTGCTGCTACTGATGAAGATGATGCTTCACCATTGTTGGAACTCTGCAAAACCCAGAAAATATACATCAATTTAATGAGCAATATAATAAAATTAAGCAAAATGAAATTGGGTTTATGAATTAAATACTCCGTAAGAAACAATCAAAAGGGAAGAAAGATTACCCTGTTACTGTTGTTTCTTCTGCGGGCTTTTTGGCGGTTTTTAATGCTTCTAACCATTGTTGGTAATTTATTTAGGGATTAATTTAATTTAATCAAGGTTGTGAGAATAATAGTGACTGCTGTGGAGAAGAAAGGGTGAAGGAAGGATGAATGAGGCAAAAGGGTTGAAGATTTTCGGCCAAATTTGGGATTTTATGAGGGGTTTCTGGGCGGGTTTAATATTCCGAGTGATGGGTTTGGTGGGGTTTAGGGTTTATACCATACATGGCAATATGGCATCATGGGTGTTTTACGGCTTTAGTCTTAAAACTTAAAAGAGCTCGATTTAGAAAAAAAACCGTTTATTTCGGAGAATTCGTAGTGTCATACTAATTTTTGGACTAGACCATTTTGAATTCGAGTTGGGTAGGATTAGAAGGACAGTAAAGCTCTTTCTCATGAGTTTTAACACTGCTGCATTCTCAGAGCTCGAACATGAGACTTCTGGATAGTTAGAATAACATAACCATGTCTATGCTCGTAAAGAGAGTTTAAATAACTCGGTTTTGTGGTATGTTGTGACTGAACCTACATGGTCTATCTTATAACTAGACTTCGAAAGCCTAAATCTACGGATAGCACTTTAATAACTTAGTCTTGTGGCGTGTTTTGGCCCAAGTTTCAAACGAGTTAGGACATGGGAACAGTCGACCATTTTCATAGAACCGGACACCATACCTAGGGTGACTGTCCGGTCCGGTTTGTCAGTCCTAGTGAGAACTTGAACAACCCTACTTATGGGAGCTGGGGACCTACTTGGATCATTTGTAGGATACTAAAATTTTCATTTTCATTTTCATTTTCATTTTCATCCTAAAATTTATCTTATTCTTTTCCATAAAAGGTATGTATACTAGTGATGCCATTCATGAAAAAATGATGGCAGTGTATAGGATTCCTGGCTTTAACTTCCTCGTCTGCTCTGATGAAAGTTTTTCCCGAATCAATTACTCATATACATATTTATACATAACTCATTACAGCTGAAAATTGCTTCAATTTACAACCATTCTCATTGAAGAGAAAAGATGACAATTAAATCTACTTGAAGAATATCGTCAAGTATCGACACAACCTTCTGAAAGGAGTTCTAAACTCGGAGCATTATACATAGAGATCCTCCTCATTCAAAGCACAGCTCTTCGAGTACACGTAAATAACACTCGACGCTTCACTTTCCCTGTCTTGTGAGGAGCACAAGTAAGCCAAATCCTACCATGATTGCGATGTTTACTATCTGCATACAGAAAGGGTAAATTGGTTTTTACATACCTCAGCCACAGTTTTATGTAACAATCTTGCCGGACAACAGCGACTAACTGACTAGGAGAAGACATACCTGTCGAACTGGTCTTATATGCGGATTGTTATCAGGTGACTTGGGTCTTTCACCAGACCCGAATAGTCTCACTTCGACAGACCTCTCGTCATCTTCACCCGGCACAAAATCAGTATCTCTTAGCTGAAAACCATGTAACCAACGAATAACATTAGCATTGATAAAAGGCCAAAAGTGTAAGAGCCTGCTTATTCAGAAACTCATTTATCAAGCACTTGAATTTTGACAGTCTACAAGATGACCAAATGTAATATTTTTAGTTGTAGATCAAGATTCAAGTTTTACAAGTTCAAGTCTAGAGTATCATATATCGTGTTTGTGTTCTGGCCTTTTGGGAGAATTGATGCTAGTTCTTTTTTCTTTGGCGGAAAGGGAACCTCAAGGGATATTTTTTAATGCAAAAGGGTGTTGAACCTAGGTCATGCTTAACCAACAATCAAAAACTTTGCCACCTAAGCTAACTGACATCGGCTTCAATGCCACTTGTTCTCAGCAACTCACTGAGAAACTTTATAACATTGTTCTCGACAAAATACGCATGATACAATTGCGAAGAAACCACCCATTTCCAGTTTTTGAGAATATAACAGAAGCAAACACTTGACTAAGGTTTGTTCTCAACTTCTAAGACTGACCTTTTCTTGCATGGTATCGCGACTGCAATTGGAAGAGCTGCCTTCAAGTAGAGCTATGAGAGGCCTATCATTACTTGGCACACACGAATGAATAATTTCTTCCACAAATATCCAACCACGAGAACTACCAGATGAGGAATATTTGTTTCCACAAGACAGTTTAGATTTCACATTATATCCACGGGATTTCGGATGTTTGCTTCTCCAGGTCTTCTCTAAGACAGAGGAAGCGAAAGAAGTGGAAACTGGCTTTTTCATGAACGAATTAGCAGTAAAATGTCGTGGTAATCCTCGAGAAATCATCTTCCAAGAAAACTTACTGTGTTCAACATGCAACTTATTTAGTGATATTTTCCCCTTTACTATTTCCTCTTTAACAGGTTCTTCTTGAGATACATTCTTCTCATTAGACATGTGCTCAATAGTTTGGGATCCCAATTCCGTGACTTGTGCAGGTTTCTGAACTAATATCTCCTGGGAGGGATCTACATAGTCCTCAAGTTCCACTCTTTCTGCAAATATTTCCTCTGAAATTGGAGCAGGTAAGGTATCCAAATTGGGCAGAAAAGGTTTTTGAGTCATAGGAATCATCTTTTTTGGCACTTTCAAAGGAGTATCTTTCGTGGTAGTACTACATACAATCTCCTGAAAAGAATTGACATAATCCTCGATTTCCTCTTTTTCTGTAACCATTTGCTTTGAAGTGGGAGCACCCATAAATTCTATATTGGGGAAAACTGGTTTGGCACTTGTATAAACCTTCCTCGGCAATCTCAAATGAATATCTGTTGTAACTTCCTCGTTTTCTATAGCTTTTTTCTCTGAAATAGGAGCAGGCTTAGCTCCTAATTTGGACAAAACTGGTTTAGCACTCCCAGGAACTGTCTTCTTTGGCGCTTTTGAAGGAATATCTATCGTGGTGATACTACCTAGTTGAGTTGTTGCCCTTGTTTTACTAGTAGCAGGCGGTGCTTCCTGCTTGTGAAGAACACTATTTTGGTATCTTGCTCTTAAGGCCTATGCATGAAAAGAAATTACAGTACTATTTGTATAATTCTTAAAGAGCAAGAAATAGATACCTTCACTGGACTACTTTCAAAGGCACGTATCATGTTCCTTACATTCATAGGCGTTTTATCCAACTGGCTCCGCTGTTCTCCATCTTGGTCTTGAATTTCTTTCTTCAAGTGTTGATAACCAGGAAGCTGATCTAGTGCCCCAGTTGATTTAGAAGTTGAGAATGCCTGTTTAAGGGGAAACTACAAGAAAAACATACGATTATGTCACGTTTGCACCACAACAAAAATATTACCAACAAAGGTTCACGCCTGTGGCGGATGACAGCCTAAAAGGGTCCGCTATGCTCAGCCTTAACCATTTGTTGGAAACACATGACGCTAATTCCAAATGGTTCATAATAAAATTGCGTTGACAATCGCATCGGCCGACTATCAATTCACAATACAACTCAAGTTTATTTAGGTTTTATAACATTACATCCAAAAGCCAAATAAAACTGAGTCTTGAACTCCATTGGAATGAAATATGTGACGAAAGCATTCTAAAGGGAAAAAAAATGAAATGAAACCAAAAAAACCAGTATTACTTGCTTGTTCTGACCACGAGGGACTTGGAACGGAACTATCGCACTGGAACTAGGAGGAAACTTAGGTTGTCTGCCAGCAGGATTCACGTTTCCGTCCTGAACTTCTTGGGAGGTCGCCAACAAATCTCCACGAAAGGGAACTATCGCACTGGAACTATCAGGAAACTTAGGTTGTCTGCCAGCAGGATCCATTTTTCTGTCCTGAACTTGCTGGGAGGTCTTCAACAAATCTCCACGAGGTGCAGAACTGAGTTTAGTTTCAGATCAATTGCAAAAACAGAACTTATATCAAGCAGTTCAATCTTCATACTTGAAAATTGAAACTTAACAATTAACATTATTGGATTCCTATAAGATTTAAGATGAGGAGCATACAGGATGCAGACCTACCACCAGAAGATACAGCTAGATCTGAGCTGCTGTGACTCCTTTTCAGATGATCCTCCTGTTTCTTGCGCGCTGCAGATTCTCTCTACACGCCCACACAAATTGAATTTACTGCTCAGCAATTTTCAGCTAATTTTTAAAATTTTAATAAGAACATCATCCTAAATTCCTAATGCCTGAAATATAGGTTCCACCAGATGTGAAAGGGGCTGGATCTATGGGCCATTGCCCATGAAAACACAGAGGTTGATTCTTGATAATTCACTACGAAAACCGTATTCATAATTGCGCAGATGACCAACTGCTTCCTCATGACATATTTATAGCGCAAGTACAAATCGTGTAATAAGTCATTTTGCTTTGTTCTATAGCATTATTAAGCCAAAGATTTCATTGGAAATGAAAAAGTTAATCCAATATGACTGTGTTATGCATACATAGTGACAAAAGTTTTCTACACGATACACACGATCAGGCAATTCTCTTTTTACACTTCACATAGACCAAAGTACGGAAACTAATAAAGCATACATTACCATGCTACGAATCCTTTTCTGTTCTTCTTCGGTAAGAATGAAATTAAGTCTCATGCGCACATGTCCACCGCCTTGAAGAGGAAATATATCATCCCATGTACCTTTCTCAACAATTGACCTACTCAATACACCTGCAATGCAACTACACTTCCATAATTCATTTAGACTACCATTATGGCATTACCAGTAGATTTCTAATCTTAACTTCAAATTCAAACTGTACAGTGAATGACAAACCTGTATGAGCAATTTCATTCCCTTCAGAATCATGTATTGTCACACTTAAATTATCTCGCAGGGATGCCAGTGCACTGTTAGATTCATAAGAGCATGAAAACGCATTACCAAAAATACCAACAAGAGACAATGGTGAAGATTCAATATTTAGTAGCAGAATATTACAATGAAGAATCACCCTTCTCTTGTATATTGTAGGATTGCTTTCCCATAGAAACTGCATTGGTCCATTTTTATGACAAGTTAGACACGACGGAGATAGAGAGAGACGGAATTCACTGAAACATACGAAAAATATCCTCGTAGTACCCTTGATACCCATTGATGAGGATTGTTGTAGACTAGGAAGACCCACCAACTCTAATACTGGAAAGAAAAACAAAACAGGCAGAAAGTCGTTAATCACTTCTGGACATGTATAGCTTGAAAGAGAATGACGAAGTACGCTTAAATATTGAAAGAAACACTTACTTGAAACCTGTATAGTTCCTGGCATTGGAGAGGAATGAATATGATCTTCAGGATGTAGAAAGTTTATGACAATGAGTTTGCGTCACAAAACTCTGATGCTCATATTCAGCTTTTTAGTTGTTAATAGAAATTGAGGATTTTTGCCAAAAAAAAAAAAAAATATTATAGAAATCAAGATAATATGGTTCAGCAGATTGGATGTGGATGGTCCTCAGAAAAGAAGGCATCTAAGAAAGGGTCCCACCCTGAATTCAATATTTAGAAAAAACGACCTTAAATATCAATTAGGACAAATGTTATATTTGTCTCAATCATGACCCCTGTCTTCTGAAGGACTTGCAGTTGTGTGAGAAAAATCTGCACTTTTGAGCCACCAACTTTACAATAAAGAGTCAAGGGACCGTGAACATAAAACAATTTACATATTCATGTTCTAGTTATTATACTAATATATACCCATTATACAGTATTATGATTTGGGCAGATGGCCCATACTGCCTGGTATGCAACATCTGAAATCAAAGCATTTTTTCGAGATACGAGAACAATGAGAACCCTTAAAAAGATTAATTTGGAAATAACATGCAGGTGCTTTTAATAGGGCCAGCTGCATCATGTTACCCAGCCACATGCGGAGCCATTAAGTCACTGAAATACTACTGATGTTTACTAAAGGAGGACTTACAAGGAAGGGAAAAGGAACCTCAACCTCAGTGGGAATGTGTTTCGAAGCTAATCTACAGTCGGAAGTTAGATGTAATACCCCTGATCTAACACATCATGCTACTCGAAGTTCAAAGTTAGACCTTGCAAAGTCTAATTTGATGATATTTTCATGGCCTTAAATTGGCCACGGCACTCCATCATGAAGTGTGTAAATGTTCAGGAGGCTACTGCGATCACATTTTTAGCGATAATAGCTGCACAATGACAAAATCAGGCCACAAGTCCGCAACGACCTGTTTCATCATGAAAACTAAAACCAATATATATAAGTAAGAACATGGTTGCAATCTCTTTCCCGTTGCTCCAAAACAATTAAGAAATGCTCTTTAAATCTATGAAAAACACAGATAGCATACCCAGAACAGAATTCTACTCATTGAAGAAGTCAATGACAGTATAACATGACTCTCGTAGATACAAAAAGAAAAACTGATATGGAAAAATACACTTGTGAAAATCAATTAACATGGCATGGGAACAACTTACAAAAATACCCATTGGGTAAAGATTGTTCATCGATTTAGTTGATAATACCCATTCACAAGGACTAACGAATGGTATCTGGCCACTACTTTCTCCGGTGTACAGTAATTCTACTCACTAATGTTTTTATTGATCTCTAACGATTAGTAGAATTCGTCCTTTTATCTCCTATTGGAGTGTTGGCTCATAGTGGCTGAATGACAATCAGTTCATGTATATGCTGACAGAATAATGACTAGGAACTTTGCTTGTACCTAATCATGGAGAGGTCTTCAATGTTTCGATAAGTAAGAAGAAAGTTACTTGGAGTTCACTATCTCTCTATTCGGTACTGACACTATGTCACTGCTTTGTGTTTGCCACATCATCCTGCTTCACAATTACCCCATCGCTCTTCTTTGCATTTGCCCCATCTTTCTTCTTTGTATTTCCCCTATCTTTCTCTTTTGCTTTTCCCTCGTCTCTTTCCTTTGCTTTTGCCATTACATAGCCTGCAAAATAAAATTAACGTAAGCTCATATTCTCTCATAGGAAAATGGGAAAAATGATGGAATTAGATCTACGGGGTATATTGAGTAAGGTTATGTAATCCTCTATGAGCAAAGATTGTATCGCAACTAAGGTAATGAAATGCTATATGAGCAAATCAGAAGTTCAAGGCCGTGTCAAAACTCATTATACAAGTTACTTCCTTGTTCCCGACAAAGAAGTATTTTGGTTTTTCCCATTCAAATTTGTTGAAGAAGGCTCTTCCTTTCTTGTTTTCGTTACATCAACCCAAGAAAAGGGGGCATTTATTTCGCACTTCCAAAGCAGCAGAAACTACCGACTCTGAAATTCTAAACAATTCTCTATGGTTTCTGAAGTGATTTAAGCTATCTGAATATCTCAATTAAACGGTAACAGCATAATCTGCAGAAGTTAATTACATGCACCAACTATTTGAGCAAGGTCCAGACCCGATAACTTGACCTTCACAGTATTACAAAACAAGTCTACTTCACAATCTGTGTTACTAAAGTCACAATCCAGACTTCCGCAGGTTTCCTTTTAAAGAACAACTTATCAATTACTATCAGAATTGATTATTGAAGCCAGACTTCAGCAGGTTTCCTTCCAGAAAGGATAAAATATGAATTACTATCAAAATTGATTATCAAAGAGTATAAATAACCTTTTTTTATAACATAAACACTGATATGCTATGTTACTCTGATTTGGTTACATTGGATTGTCGAATATGGTTATTTTCCGCAAAGTTTTCATTTTTTTTGTCTAAAAGGTGTCAAAGTATCATGGCGGACACTTCAAGTGTCGGACGCACCAGCGACCAAAGTGAAATGTCTAAGTAACATAACTGACGAATAGATTACTGTTCAGGTTGACCTCATTTAATAAGATCGTCTCATACAAAACTTCCCTAATTAAAATTTACAAGTTTGCAAGCAAAATACCAGCTACTGTTAACCAACCGTTGCATATCAAAAACAGTCTTCCTCATCGAAAATCATGTATTGGTTTTCAATAACTATCCTAAAGAATTAAACCACAATCGGCATTAATCGGCATATAGGAACCTTAATCAAACAACAAAAATCATGACAAAAAATAGGAACCCTAACCCTAATTAACAAATATCCACAATGTTGATCTTTCAAAAGTAAAATCAGCTCAAAATCAGGCTAAATGTCGAATAAAATCAACTTAATTACAACCAAAAACGAATAGAAACCAAAATTAAACGACAAAATCGCGAAATTGGAGAGAAAAAATTACCAGAAATAGCGACATTGGCAAGAACAAGAAAGGGGAAACCGATTTTACAGGCACGAACAAAGAATTGATTGGGAATCTGAACCGTGTTTGAAGAAGCAATTACATTATTAATGTTTGTGTTTGTAATTTTTAAGCTTTTGAATGATAATTTCTCCCAAATTGATGCCATTGATTGTTTCATTGTATCTGCAATTTTTCCAGAAATGTTTGATTTTTATTGATGATTGCGATTTTTTCTATCGAGGGTTTTGGCGCCCAATTTTTCTTGAAGAACAAGATACGGGAATACGGGATTGATCTGGAAGTTCCAAGAGTAGGGATGTCAATTTCATCCGAATCCGCTCTAAACCGATATGATCCACCCGAATAAAATTAATGGATGAAAATCCGAGCTAAATGGATTTAAAGCGGGTGAATCGGGTGATGGATCGGGTCGGGTTCGGGTGGAGATTTCTCACCCGTTACCCGATCCATCCACCCGTTTATATATTAAAAAAATAATTAATTTTACTTTATATATATATTTACTCATATTTTCTTTCAAAAACCCTTAGAAAATCCGTCCTTCAATCTCTCTACGAGCCGCCATCTTGTACTTTCTTTCTATCTCTTAATTTTTGACCACCGCAAAACTCCCAAAACATCGTTCTCCTTCTACCTCCATCCACCACCATCCATACCAGTCATAAACCTCCTGCAAACACTCCTCAATCCACCGACTCTCACCTTGTTGTCGTTTAACACCGTCGTCCTCCGCCCAGTACCAACCAGCACAAGATCTACTACCACCGTCTTCCTCCGCTCTTCGCCAATCAACACCAGATCTGCCGCCGTAAGATGGTAGTTTCATGGCGCTTCTCTCCACTCCACGAAAATGATGGGTTTGATGTAATAGAATATTACCGTTTATGTGATAGCAATTAGCAAATGCTCTTGTAATCAATTTGTTGTTTATTTTTATATAGATGAAATTGTTGGGTTTGATTGAACTCTATGCATATTATTAGTTTGGGTATTTCCAGGTGCAATTTTTTATTTTATTTTTAATATTTTTCTCATCCGTTAATCACCCGATCCACCCGAATCACCCGTGGATGACGGATGGGTTGGATTCGGGTGACGGGTGGATCGGGTGGATCGGGTGAACTAGGTGGAGTCGGGTGATGGATTCGGGGGAGGCTCCACCCGATCCCAAACCGACC